>CM055266.1:99671382-99753993 GCA_029237695.1 Conchocele bisecta | reverse complement strand
TATATTGTTTTTTTTTTGTTGTGTATGCCCTATTTTCTCATGCCATGCTCATATATGTAAATGTATAATTGTATTTTTGTTCTGTAAAGTATTGAAAAATAAAATATTGAATGACAAAAAAGATAATACAAGGAATTAGACTGCACACAATAATACCCATATGGGGGGGGGGGGGGGGATTGAACTTCCAGTTAGTTCCAGCGGACGTGATAGCATACACACACAAGCAAGTCTTCCCTATCGTCATCTGTATGGGTAAAGAAAGCTGCACCCACCCTCGGGAATTATATATTCGATATATAAATCCCCTCTAATTCAGCAACCGCCCTCAGGAATTAGACATTATATATATTAATCCCACTAATTTAGCGACCAGCCTCGGGAATTAGATATTCAATATATAAATCCCGTCTAATTCAGCGACAAGTTCCGGGAATTAGACATTCAATCGATAAATCCCGTCTAAATAAGCAATAATTATCGGGAATTAGACACTCAATATATACATCCCCTCTAATTCAGTGACAATTCTATGGAATTATACATTCGATATATAAATCCCGTCTAATTGAGCGTTTGTGTGGCTCCCAAGACCCGGATGAGAGGACTATAATAGGCCACTTTTCGTCATGATCCGGGCTGATATATCTTACTCATATTATTAGTCACGTCCCGTCTACTGGTGGGTGGAATTCATTAGCAACGAATTATTATCTTAATAATTAATGTCACACATATTTCGCTCACAGTGTGCAACTATAGCAGATATATACAGCTGCGATGTACGGCTTCGTGTGTGTACTTTGTGCACAGGTGTTGTTCATTGAACCTACTACATACCAATGAACCACACTGTTCCAACGCAACACCTGCTTGTACTCTAACCGAACCAGTAGCCGATTTCACCAACATTGCAAAGTATACTTATCTAGCAAAGTATACTTTGAGGGAGAAATTATCAATTTAAGGATACATTTATTAATTTTTATTATACTGAATTTATTACATTATCACAGCCATTTTGGCTGTGATAATGTAATAAATTCAGTATAATAATTCTGCATACTTTGAATCATCAAATATATGCAGTGGTTAGTTCTATATGAAATAATGCATTTTGGGAAAAATAAATGATTACTCCCTCAAAGTATACTTTGCTAGATAAGGCATCACGGGACGGTTGAAAATAACCAAAATTGACTGGTTTTCTGAGGGCGGCGGGTGACTTATAAAAATCACCGCCTCTCACAATCAGCTAAGGAGGCTCTTGCGACAAGTATTGACAAATGCTCGCAAATGAAGTACAAATAGCACGCCACAATAAAAATTCAGTAACCGCATCAGATGTGTTCAATTAATTTTTTACAAAGTTACCCCATCCACCTATTTTTGGCCAAAAGTTTCAACACGACTGAATTTATCGGAATTGTTTTCATGAAAATATGAGGCACAGATACTTTTTTGTATGTCTTGTTCTATCACTTGTAACACCACACCATTTCTGAAAATGATTTCAAAGCGGGGTCATAACCAGCTCAAATTTTCGCTACAAATGCCCGAAAAATACCTTAAATTCTGACGCGAAACCGTACCGGCGAGACAGCATAGCAGGCGACATTTTCCAAGATGTCAAAATCAACTGGAGCTAACATTCAGTTTCGTAGAATTATGAAATACTCTAAAAAATACACCTTGTCAAGCCTCCCAAAGTCAAGAAATATTCATAAACCTATTTTTCTAGACACACTGGTGTAACTTACAGGGTCGGTAGTGAAGTATTTAGAAAATCGTCCACCCCCTTTTTAAAGCTAGCTGCCCACTGTCCCGTGAGACCTTAAGGGGAAATATTTTTTCCCCGAAACGGCTCGTCTCGCTCTATGTTGCTAATTTCATCAATCTTACGTAAAACGCAAACAAAGAAAAATGTACAAAATGAAAGCTGATGTCGAAATGGGGCGCGGATATCGCCCACCCCCAAAATGGCGAAACGCAAAGTTTCATTTCGGTGTATCGACAGCAAAATACCATGCTTACCTCCAGCTCTGCTGAACCCTGCATATTTGAGTGCAGTAAACTAAAACTGCTGGATGTTATCTTGGGACATGTTCTTCTGTCAAACAATACTGGTTAGAGGTGAAATATGACACCTTGAAATATCAGACTTTTCCCTAAGGGGAAATATTTTTTCCCCGAAACGGCTCGTCTCGCTCTATGTTGCTAATTTCATCAATCTTACGTAAAACGCAAACAAAGAAAAATGTACAAAATGAAAGCTGATGTCGAAATGGGGCGCGGATATCGCCCACCCCCAAAATGGCGAAACGCGAAGTTTCATTTCGGTGTATCGACAGCAAAAAAATATACCATGTTTCCCTCCAGCCCCTGCTGAATCCCTGCATATTTGAGTGCAGTAAACTAAAACGCTGGATGTTATCTTTGGGACATGTTCTTCTGTCAAACAATACTGGTTAGAGGTGAAATATGACACCTTGAAATATCAGACTTTTCCCTTAAGGCATCACGGGACGGTTGAAAATAGCCAAAATTGACTGGTTTTCTGAGGGCGGCGGGTGACTTATAAAAATCACCGCCTCTCACAATCAGCTAAGGAGGCTCTTGCGACAAGTATTGACAAATACTCGCAAATGAAGTACAAATAGCACGCCACAATACAAATTCAGTAACCGCATCAGATGTGTTCAATTAATTTTTTACAAAGTTACCCCACCCACCTATTTTTGGCCAAAAGTTTCAACACGACTGAATTTATCGGAATTGTTTTCATGAAAATATGAGGCACAGATACTTTGTTATGTCTTGTCACTTGTAACACCACACCATTTTCTGAAAATGATTTCAAAGCGGGGTCATAACCAGCTCAAATTTTCGCTACAAATGCCCGAAAAATACCTTAAATTCTGACGCGAAACCGTACCGGCGAGACAGCATAGCAGGCGACATTTTCCAAGATGTCAAAATCAACTGGAGCTAACATTCAGTTTCGTAGAATTATGAAATACTCTAAAAAATACACCTTGTCAAGCCTCCCAAAGTCAAGAAATATTCATAAACCTATTTTTCTAGACACACTGGTGTAACTTACAGGGTCGGTAGTGAAGTATTTAGAAAATCGTCCACCCCCTTTTTAAAGCTAGCTACCCACTGTCCCGTGAAATCGGCTACTGTGTTGCGCCGGTTACTAAACGAAAAATGCGTATATGCGATAGCTCAACGTTGAGCTGAGTAGCATCTCGTCTGGAAACCGATGCATTTTTCGACGTGAAGCATTTGACGACTGTGCAGAGCGAAGAACCAGTGATATCTATATAACTGAATGTTCTGGCTCTCACGCAGGGTGACTGACATATGAGTATCCCTATGTGACAGCCGTGGTATGCCCAGACCGTGCGGTATCCTGGCCAAAATTGGTTGACCAATCGCCAATGTCAAGCGTGCCATACATACTTAATCTTCATCAAGTGCTCACTTACAACAACGATGGTCAGTGAAGAGCTGGACAGACATTGATTCGCCATGGTGACCGAACTATTTCAGATGGTTATCCACTTGATTTCCAGCGAGAGTCAGGTAAATGCGTAATGACGAAAGTGAATAATCGTGATGTGTTCAGCATGTTACACACGTCTGTAGAGATGGAAATAATGGTTAGAATCTTCATGCATTTTCTCCTGACTAAATGACTAAACAGTATGAATTCTAATCCGACGAACAACATGTTGCATATTAATTATCTGACTAACTGTGCTTTAAAGGCGGCGTTAGCTGCAGGAACTGATTTGCCGCGCAATGTCTGAATAGTTTGAATTGTACGGAGCCCAGCAGGGGACATGGATTTTTTTTTATTAATTCGTTCCCACGAAATAACAATTCGCTCTCTTAATTTAACAATTCGTTCCCTCAAATTAGCAATTCGTTCCCACGAAATGACAATTCGTTCACTCAATTTAACAATTCGTTCCCTCGAAATAACAATGCGTTCCCACGAATTAACAATTCGTTCCCGTGGGAACGAATTGTTATTTCGTGGGAACGAATTGTTAAATTGATGAAACGAATTGTTAATTCGTGGGAACGAATTGTTAATTTGTGGGAACGAATTGTTAAATTGAGGGGACATATTGTTATTTCGTGGGAACGAATTAATAAAATAAAAATAATTCTGCGTCACATGCGGGGCTCCGTGGTATTGTATGATAATAGTGTGTGTTTGCTCAATGCAATAAACTTGTTCTTCTAAATGTGTTACATAAACTGTGTGTTATAATGAAATGATACATAATGAAAGGAGGGTGAAGCTGAAGGTATGTACATATTTACATACTGTAAACAGTCACTACTGTATTGTATTGTAGTTACATGTGAACAGTGAGTTGACAAAATGAACCTTGCGAAATTTGCAACCAGCGTAGTCCCAGCTCCGGTCATGCCCTGGTCGGCAATCAGCCAATCAAACGTCGCATATGTCCATAAATGATAACTTCGACTAGTTTATTGATCGAATACTTACAATTAAATGATGATCGGTGTATACACTGGGAAACAACCCATACTGTGTATTGGTTGGGCGATGATTCAGAATCAAGTGTATTCACGGATTGGTAATTTTCCCCATAAGGAATATTGTCATTCCTAGGCGGAAACATGCCTCCATGCGCGTTCTAGGCACAGAACTGCACAATTGCATTCTTTTCTCAGCTGGTGGTCAGTGTATAAATGCCTGGCTTATCGCATCGTGTCGACTCGTCCCAAATATCCAGCCACTTGTCCTTAGTACTGTCCTAAGGATCGGGCACATCAATCAAGTCGGCCGTCGTCTCAATCCTTGTGTTCTGACACCTTCAAGTGACCCGGCTGTCAGAAATCACACATCCTGACACAAATCGATCACCGTATATTAATATATTCACATACCGATCATAAATATAGAGACAGCGCACGTGATGGTGATTTGTGTTCACTGTGTGGGTGTTAGTGCTTGGTTGTCGCAGGACCGAAGAACAGATTCAATTCGTGGGACCCAGGACGGCGGTGGCAATGTTGTCGGAATACTTTTCGTAATATGATATAATCAGATATAATGCGGAATGCAATAATAATAATAATACATCCCTGTCTAATGATAGTCCGAAACGGCTAGGTTCGTGGTCCGACGTGATAAATGCTCAATGTGAATCCATCAATTGAAATTTCCAGACGATCCTAAATTTGCACTTACGAACATTTCAGTCGTACGAAGTTTAGTGAAACGGCTCCGAGGTCCGAAATGAACATTGCCCGAAATGCCCAGCACCCATTTTCAAACTTTGTCCTTATCGTCTGTAATGTTGAAAGTTTTTTTGGTTTCTAGAGAGACATATTAAAACTGTTTAGCCAAGCGAATCAGAATGTACAGAAACATCCGAAATACATGATAATACATATATTATTGGAATGAATGGCATTTTTGTGGAATTTATCGGGGTATAAACTTGGAAAAGTCGGCCACGTCCAGTATTCCCGCGACTTTTCCAAGTTTATACCCCGATAAATTCCACAAAAATGCCATTCATTCCTTATAGTTCCAGCATTTGAAATAAATTCATCAAGAAAATGTGTTTTCTATTTTACGGTTACGGAAAGTAGTTCGGCATGGAGTTTACTGGGATATAAATTTTGGACAGAGACTTGCTACGGATCAATCAAATGTTAGGGAATTGTGTAAATATTTTTGTGCTGGAATTATGATACCGTAATACTTATATCACGCTTGTAAAACTGACATTTATTGAGATATTCTATGTTGAGCACTGTCATAATGGCACTAAAATGTATGCCACTGCATTGTGCAAGTTAGAACGAAACGTTGGTGTTTACAATTAAACAATCCATTTAATTCCAAATTCACAGAAGGTTTTATATACAAATCATATGAGCACTGTGGGCCATCAACACTTTCGCATCCAGCGTAGAACATGGTTGAAGTGTACCTGTCTAACTAGAGACACAATTGCTACCCCGCTTCATACCTCTAGCGAGGGTAGCAATTTAACCCCATCTCTTTAATGTAACACATGAAAGAGTGATTTTTGCATAAAAAGGTATAACATATACAGTTTACTAAATTTTTACCTACATACAACAGGTTTGGTTATGCACTTCGGTTGCTCACATTTTTTTTGAATGGCTCAACTTGTAGCCGTAGATAACATATTGGAGGCGAATTAGTGTAGCTACTCTCTAACATGAAGAAGAAGAAGAAAAATTTAATGACTTGAACTACAGTATACATAAGTTTCTCGTCCGGTAAAAACATATAACTATATTATTTTCAGCATGAAACATATAAATGTCATGTAATCACAGTGCAATATATCGTCATTATCAGTTTGAGCTCGTATGTTGCAAGCATGCAGTATAAGTAATGATAGTTTATATAAATGTGATTTACTTTGTTTTTAAGGAGATTTACAAAGGTATACATACAACAATGACGACGATAGTAACATACATACTACTGGGGGTCGTTTCACTAAACTGCTTACGACTAAAATGTTCGTAAGTACAAAATTGTAAATTGTACATTAACAATGTTTTCGTGTAAACAATTATTGGATTTACATTTATTGAGCATAGGCTGCAAATGCAGCCTATGCTCAATAAATGTGAATCCATCAATTGAAATTTACAGACGGTCCTAAATTTGCACTTACGAACATTTTAGTCGTACGAAGTTTAGTGAAACGGACCCCTGGCGATCAACGCGACAATGCCCATTTTTCAGACCGGGTGTCTATTTATGGCAGTTTGAACATCACAATTCCCTATAATACCATATAATTAGCGACATTATCACCATGTGTACGTCGCCCCAGCAGGTGCCTGCTATTAAACTGCCGCATAACATTACATAACACAAAATACCAGTCTATTGCAATCCACATGCTGCATTCCTTTTTCTATACTAGCTGCCCTTATTTATGTATTATGCACGCGAATATTCCCACCTTGGGGGCCGTTTCACTAAACGTCGCACGACTAAAATGTTCGTAAGTGCAACATTATGATAGTCTGTAAATTTCTCATTAACACGGGTTTCTTATAAACAATTATTGGATTTTCATTTATTGAGCATAGGCTGCATATGCAGCCTATGCTCAATAAATGTAAATCCATCAATTGACATTTCCAGACGATCATAAATTTGCACTTACGAACATTTTAGTCGTACGAAGTTTAGTGAAACGGCCCCCAGGACTCTATGCGCCACGCCTCACAAGGTGTGAGTGGATTATATTAAGGGGTGGCTCCCTCATGGAGTTAGCCTCCGTCTTGAACAGACCCTTCAAGTGCAATCAGTAGGCGCCGAGTATACACACCAACAAACGAACATTTACGAAAACGGCGGTACAGCACAGTTCCGTTGAAATCACGTTTACACAAAACTAATGATTGCAAGGCAATGAGATTCACGATACTCGCCGAACTTGACATAAAGAAAACATATACAGTGCAACCTCTCTACAACAGCCACCCATGGGAAGACGCAAAAGTGGCTGTTGTAGAGAGGTGGCTGTTGTAGGGAGGTTAATGCTGAATTAAATTTGTCGTCCGCTGTTTATTTATTTTCTTCCATAATTCTCATCAAAAATATGCTTTGGCAACATTTAAGAATCATTTCCAATGGAAATGATTCTAAAATGCTGTCAAAACATGTTTTTTATTGAGAAAGAAGGCAAAAGCAACAGCAGATGACAATTTTCGTGCTCAGCAGTCTAAGGGTTATATACAGAGGAAATCATCCATTTGGGATATAAAATAGCGGCTGTTATAGAGAGGGTGTTGTTGTAGAGAGGTGGCCGTTCGGGGAGGTTCAACTGTACCTACATACAGTAATTGGCGCGTAATTGAACAAATACTTGAAAGTTATATTAAAAGATCAAACACTATTAATCCACTTTTCAACAGCAGCCACGCATGATGGGAACGCACGGACTGGTTGTTGTAGAAGGGCCAGCTGTGTACAGCATAGTCGCATGTCTTTACAAATTGTAAACTATTAAATACATATACTAAATCAACACCTGTGTAAGATCATCTATGTAAATTCAATATAGCACGAATGATAAAATGTATAGTTCTATAGACGTCACATTGCAGGAGCAGATCCTGAATTTAGATCTAGAGGGGGCGTGGATCCTAGGGGACGTGGATTCTTAATTTTAAACGAGACGTACATGGTCGTCAACGTTACTAAAATACATTATGTTTAAACGAGACGTACATGGTCGTCAACGAAATTGTTAACATAGATTAATTATTTATATTTAAACGAGACGTACAGGTCGGTAACTGGTTCAGGGGGGACTACAACACCGTAACATAACATTATGTTTAATTTAAACGAGACGTACATGGTCGTCAACGTTGTTAACATACATTATGTTTAAACGAGACGTACATGGTCGTCAACGTTGTTAACATACATTATGTTTAAACGAGAGGTACATGGTTCGACAACGTTGTACATAAGTCGTTTAAAAAACGAGGTACATGGTCGTTCAAACGTTAATACATTATGTTTAAACGAGACGTACATGGTCGTCAACGTTGGTTAACATACATTATGTATTAAACGAGACGTAACATGGTGTCAAACGTTGCTAACATAGATTATGTTTTAAACGAGCACGTACATGGTCGTCAAAGTGTTAATAACATTATGTTTTAAAACGAGAACGTACATGGTGTCGTCGCAACGTTGTTAACATACATTATGTTTAAACGAGACATACATGGTCGTCACGTTGCGAAAAATACATTATTATGTTTTAAACGAGACGTACATGGTCGTCAACGTTGCTAAAATACATTATGTTTAAACGAGACGTACATGGTCGTCAACGTTGTTAACATAGATTATATTTAAACGAGACGTACATGGTCGTCAACGTTGTTAACATAGATTATGTTTAAACGAGACGTACATGGTCGTCAACGTTGTTAACATAGATTATGTTTAAACGAGACGTACATGGTCGTCAACGTTGTTAACATAGATTATATTTAAACGAGACGTACATGGTCGTCAACGTTGTTAACATATATTATGTTTAAACGAGACGTACATGGTCGTCAACGTTGCTAACATAGATTATGTTTAAACGAGACGTACATGGTCGTCAACGTTGTTAAAATACATTATGTTTAAACGAGACGTACATGGTCGTCAACGTTGTTAACATAAACGTTGCTAAAATACATTATGTTTAAACGAGACGTACATGGTCGTCAACGTTGTTAAAATACATTATGTTTAAACGAGACGTACATGGTCGTCAACGTTGTTAACATAGATTATATTTAAACGAGACGTACATGGTCGTCAACGTTGTTAACATAGATTATGTTTAAACGAGACGTTGTTAAAATACATTATGTTTAAACGAGACGTACATGGTCGTCAACGTTGTTAACATAGATTATATTTAAACGAGACGTACATGGTCGTCAACGTTGTTAACATAGATTATGTTTAAACGACGACGTACATGTCGTCAACGTGTTTAACATAGATTATGTTTAAACGAGACGTACATGGTCGTCAACGTTGTTAACATAGATTATATTTAAACGAGACGTACATGGTCGTCAACGTTGCTAAAATACATTATGTTTAAACGAGACGTACATGGTCGTCAACGTTGCTAACATAGATTATGTTTAAACGAGACGTACATGGTCGTCAACGTTGTTAAAATACATTATGTTTAAACGAGACGTACATGGTCGTCAACGTTGCTAACATAGATTATGTTTAAACGAGACGTACATGGTCGTCAACGTTGCTAAAATACATTATGTTTTCTGCAATTCTGTAATATTTCCAATTTCTCGTCAAAATATGTGTTGTTACCGCTGAGTGGTAACAACATACATTTTGGGTGACAAATAAGAAAATTAATCACATCTTTTCACGTAGAGAATGGATTAAAACCTAAACTCGGCAAAGTTTAGAATGGGTGGTGCGTGTGCCATGACCACGCCCCCGTCTGGATCCGCTCCTGCTTTGGCAGCAACTGTGCAGATCACGTGTGTTCATATCATAACTGGGTTCAGGCCCGCCCACCTATTATCAGACAGTCAGATCAGGATGTACACTATCCCACTCCGCGGGCATTTCCAGCCATCAGATCAGGGTCTGCACTATATACAGCTCACACGGAAATAAGTACGCATAAGTACGGTAATTTACGGGTATGTTAACAGTATAAAAGGGGTCCAAACATTCGGAACGGTGATTGCGTAGATAAATGACGGTTTCTGTCGTGTGTAATGATTGAGCATTAGTAGTTGCACAAAACTATGTAAATTACCCAAAACCAACGAAATCCACACAAATCCACCAACATAGGAAAAGGAGCTGTAATTCGATATTCTTTGCATAATTATGTTTTAACTATGCTATTTTAGCAAGATAACAATAATTCTCAAATGAACATGTGCACTTTCTGCCAAAATATTCACATTAGCGTTAATACAATGTGTTATGATTAGAAGCCTTGTTCATATATATAGAGTTATACCGATGAAAGCCGAAACACGCCGAATGTCTGTGTGGTGGAATAGACATTGTGTACGATGCATATTCCAACGCAGTCTCTTCATTTAAATATCATGTAGAATGAGTCTGCGTTGGATATTATCTTAAACGCTATATAGAGTAGTTTTCTCAAGCTGCGGCACTGGACAAATACCCATAAATAATGTTCGTCCTGACTTGTGATGTCTTCCAACGAGTATCGTCATTTGCGGGCGATTTTCATTAAGATAAAGCCAGTTTGGTTATGGGGGTGTACTTTATGATCAGATGCCGCTTAATCGAACGAAATGCTGTCGTTATATTTCAATTTATTACCGGAATGTGTGAATGAATGCGGATGCGCTGCGCGATTCTCACTCCCATTGGGACTATAATGACAAGTCCTTGTTAAGAGATTCATGATCACCGCCGAACACCAATGCCACCAAATGATACAGTTCAACCTCTCTACAACAGCCACCCATGGGAAGACGCAAAACTGGCTGTTGTAGAGAGGTGGCTGTTGTAGGGAGGTTAATGCGGGATTAAATTGTATCGTCTGATGTTTATTAATTTCTTCGATAATTCTCACCAAATACAGTACATGTTTTGACAGCAGTTTAGAATCATTTCCAATGGAAATGATTCTAAAGTGCTGTCAAAACATGTTTTTATTGAGAAATAATGCAAAAGCAACATCATATGACAATTTTCATGCTCAGCAGTCTAAGGGTTAAATATAGAGGAAACCATCCATTTGGGATATAAAATAGCGGCTGTTACAGAGAGGGTGTTGTTGTAGAGAGGTGGCCGTTCGGGGAGGTTCGACTGTACATTGGAAGCGAGACTTTATTGCACTAGTTCATTTGTGTCGAGTACATTCTCAATGTTGTCGCAATCCATGCCACACACGCCTCCTAGAACCGGCTTAAGCAAAACACAATGTGAATAAGACACACTTAGTTTAACCCTTTCCCTGATAGAGACGACTTTTCACGCCTCTGCAGAAGATGTCTTTTGAAAACATTGTGGGAAAAGGAGAAATTGCTTGTAACAAGCAATTTCTCCTTTTCCCACAATGTTTTCTACTCTATCAGATAATTTAACCATCATTTGACCCAGCATTTGATTCT
The DNA here is from genome assembly GCA_029237695.1 of Conchocele bisecta. Classification (NCBI taxonomy): domain Eukaryota; kingdom Metazoa; phylum Mollusca; class Bivalvia; order Lucinida; family Thyasiridae; genus Conchocele; species Conchocele bisecta. The sequence continues at coordinate 99,742,281 of CM055266.1, read as the reverse complement.
TTTATTCAGATGTTTTCGATTTGGAAGAGTCGAAATATCGAAATATCGCAAAACAGGGAAAGGGTTAAACAATATTGTATTCACATTTTGACACAGATGCAGTGGAATCTCTCTAAACCGGACGTGCCGGGGGGGGGGGGGGGGGGGGGGGGGGGTGGGTGTGTCCCTAGGGTGTCCGGTTTAGAGATGTTCCACTGTGTATCAGACATATCACTATGTCAAGGCATGCGCACGTTCTTTGCGAACTTGAACAGGCATTATCATCAGAGATATATGGCAATGCGACCCATGACATTAAGAATACAGAGACAGCATGTGTGTCCGGTTTAGAGAGGTTCTACTGTACATGCAATAACGTATATACAAATATATCAATCACGACAATGCGGTACAATTTGTGAAAAGGATTCAGTAGTAAGTGCAAGCGCTTATAAACACTGTCTCCTTAAGACACTTGAGTAACGGTGTATCAGATGGCACATCCGAAGATACATTTCAGAAAAACAGTTGCGATAATCAATGAATATTGTATGAATACAGTCGCAACTTGTACTTGGTCACAAACATGCATTTTTATCGCATTTGTATGTCAGCTTTCGTTTTCGTACACAACAAGTCGAGGAAATTCCATGCTAAATTTAACGTATCTGGATTGCATCATCTTCCTGGAAAACCTCACTAGTGGTGACGTATTTCGTTTCACCGATTCACGGTTACCACTGACTACCGTTTTGTTGAATACAAGATACAAAGACAAACCCGCTTGCACAAATGTGCAACTCTTTTGAAAAACTATATTGCTAGGCATTTTAAATATTTCATACTTCTATGTTATCACCAGAATTTAACAATGTGAGAACTGAATGTCATCGCTGACGTAGTTAATTATTTCCCATTTTGCTAAACAAAAACATTGGAAATGATTATAAAGTGTTGCAAAAACATGTCTCTATAGAGAATAAAGACAGAATATGAAACAACTTAGGCGACAATTTCCGTTTCCCGCATATTAACACTACAGACCTGTATAGTGATATTGGCAAACAGTGTAGATCTAGATGAGCCGACTTATGACGAGCCGTCTCATCAGGATCTGCACTTTTTGCAAGTAATGTTCATACAAAACCCCCCTTTTCATAAATGGACTAGTCTGAAAATAATTTTGTGACGGTTGGATTGGTTGAAAAATTAACATATGAAAATCCATTCCAGTAACTTAGGGGTGAAGGGGTTAGGGGTTAATTATCAAGTCAGTCGGATTTGAGACAACAGAACAGAAACGCGCAGCTGGTTCACAACTTGGCACGATGTGTATCGGATAGCAAGAAATGAACATTTAGATGGCTTAATATATGAACACATTTATACGTCATATATCATATCGTTGGTGATAGAAACGTGCCACATGATGCATATAAAACACATTGGATGATATGCACAATAATGCAATTCTCTGACAATGAGCTCTTCATTTCGTCGAGATGCTACGGCGACGGGTTTTACGATCGTGACAATTTCCGTATATATTTCTGATATTTTTCATACAAGGAGTATGTTGTCTCGTGACAATATTTAGCTACTTCATATTGTGGCTAGTTGGGGGAATTTTGTTCCTAATACATGTTGTTTCCTTATTAGTTGCTATACGTCGTATATAGACGAACGTCAATTAACGTAGTTAATCCATTTCTACGCGGTTTCGAGACGAAAATCCAGAACTTTGCAATTTGTTCCTCGTTTCAATGACATGTGGAGGCGAAACTTTAGGGTTCTTAATATCGGTCTTTACGCGTCAGAGAAACAAAGAGACCAAAATGTCCCTCGTCATAATTTCTCTGGAAACAGATCACATATATAGAGAATAGTATGTTAGTGCCTTGAATGGGAAAACTATCTGGCAAGGCTTAGGAAACGGGATGGGCGAGGCTCTGCCGAGCACATCCCGTTTCCGTGCCGCGCCAGATATTTACTATTCTACTATTCTATTTATCCCGTCAACATTACAAATAGCTTCACAATGCAAAAAATAACCCCAGCCGCATCTCCAAATCGTAATTTATCCCGTCAACACAGTGCGTATGTGCCGTGAAACACGGTGCCGTGAAACATTTTTGATATCCAGTCAATACAATTTTTGCATTTTACAGCCATTTGAAGGTGTTGACGGGATAAATAGAATAGTAGGTTAGTGCCGTGAATGGAAAAAAATATCTGGCGCTGCACGGAAACGGGATGTGCTCGGCAGAGCCTCGCCCATCCCGTTTCCTAAACCTTGCCAGATATTTTTTCCCATTCACGGCACTAACCTACTATTCTCTATGACAGGATATCAAAAATGTTTCACGGCACCGTGTTTCACGGCACATACGCACTGTGTTCACGGGATAAATAATTGTATACACGTATAACGCAAATGTCGTTGAATAAATTGGGCTTATGGATTGTTCGATCAGTGTAGCTCCAGATCGGCCCATGCATCCGCACAGTCTGGTCATAATCGTCACTGTTCGTTACTCTATCAATGAAACACCAATCATGCTTCTAACAAGGAATGTAGATCGTTATCAGGTTACAGGAGTGTGCTATTTGATCAGGACATACACTGGTCACAAATCCAATAAGTCCCATTTGTTTCAGTCACAGTCACATATAACGCTCGCTATTCAATTATTGAACTATCATTAGTAACACTTGTGACTAATATGCTGATTTAAAGCTGCAGACTGATAAGGATCTACAATGTTTTTGTCAGGTGGTTGCTATCCAGAATGTTAAAACTACAAACGAAAATGGAAATGTACCTCTGTAAAAAGTAGGACGTGTTCGCATGTTTTAGATTATGTCATAGAACTATTCTATAAATTAAAAATGACATTTATTTATCAACACATAGAGTATATCCTGATTGACCCGAAGTTTCTGTCTGTCACGCAGACAGCTATGTTGGTTTCTCATAAGGATCCAACCCGAATTCTCTGGTCGTCACGACCAGAGAATTCCGGTTGGATCCTTATGAGATGGCTCGTTTTTCACCTGACATGGAACTACATTGTTGCAGGTATTAGCTTATCTACGATCTAGAGTATTGGAATGGCAATACTGGAATGATTCCGCGACAGTCACCTTAGATAGATCGATTGTAACAGTCACTGGGTTGATTAAGAATTTAAGACCCTTGTAATATAAAGCATACTTGTCATACATTAGTCACTGTATGACTCAGTTTCTGGGAATTGTTCCTCTTAGCGTTTGAAACCAGGAGAATGTTTGTTTCTGTTTTTCCTGGAAATTCCAATTGACAGACCACGTGATCAGGTGGTGAGAGGCGTCTATTTCGTTCATATTACATGGCTATGCAGTGACATGGGTTTACACTGTTATATGTGGCTGTGACTGAAGGAATGGGGCGTATGTGATGTGTGACCGGTGTAGCTCCTGATCAAATATCACCCATGTATCTTGATAAACTTTATATTGCTTATTAGCAACATGACGGGTGTTTCATTGATGAAATGGCGAACAGTGTAGATCCTGATCAGACTGTGCGGATGCACAGGCTGATCTGGATCTACACTGGTCGCAAAACCGATAAGCCCCATTTGTCCAGTCACAGCCATATATATGCCCGGTTCCGTCTTCTCTACATACATACTCATATGTGGCCCGCCACCAAAAAGGGGCGTTTGGAGTCTGCGACCAGTGTAGTCCCAGATCAGTCTGCTCACCCGTGCATACTGATCTGGGACTACCTTGGTCGCTAGTGAGTAGGGCAAACATCCCTGGGGCATTTAAGGGTAATTCCATATTCGTATCAGGCTGCTCGTGTGATATATGGGATCAGGAACTACACTGGTCAAATACTTGGACTTAAGCTCCTTTTGTCGTGATTGGTCAGATATTTGCATATATAAGCATTCTTTTTGTGATGCAGCTCAAAGTTATTGTTGTGAGTTCTTGTGGTTTTCTTAAGTGCACTTCATTAACAGGTGATGTTTTTTTCTGGGATCATTAGCAATTTGTTTTGCAAATTCTGTGGCAAAATACATATTCAGAGAGGTAAATGTTCACATGTGAGACAACCGTGTGATTTTGTACCTAAGAAAATGTGCGATTTTTCAGCAAAAATATTTACAGACACTGTGATATTTTCGGTAAATGAAGTCGAAAGTTGACGAAATTTCCAGAGCAAATGCGGATCTCTGATCCGCATTTGCTCTGGAAATTTCGTCAACTTTCGACGTCATTTACCGAAAATATCGTAAATTTTGTAAATATCTTTCATGAAAAATCGCACATCTTCTTTCTTAGGTACAAAATCACATGGAGTTTCTCATATTATATGCAACTACGATAAACAACGACATGTATTCTATATCACGTTATATTGATAAAAATACATAGTACCGAAACATAATATTTTGCCACATATAATGTTCCATCAATGGTAGGTTGCAATGTGAAGCCTGAATGCAGAGTGACAGCAGTTGCAGAACCAAATATTCGGTAGGGCTAACTTTCTCGCGCACGTGAGCAACTTTGTTTGTGGAATGTTTTGCTGCTGTTGGTATAATATACAACGAGTGCATATAGCGTTAGTGCTGGTGGTCGAGTGGTAGATGTAATAATAGTCTAGAATACATATTGAGGTTTTCGTATTTTTTGGCAGTATTTTTTTTACTTAGGTGCAACTACACACATTTTGGAGTATCGGGCGAGATGGAATGATAAAAATCGCTATATTTTCTCGTTTTCCGTGCAGGGATGTGAATACATGGATTGTTGCTAATTTTGATACTTGTTGCAATTGAATTCCTCGTGAATTACAACGCAGTCAACGATGATATAGGTAATACTCAGAACACATACTATTTAGATAACGGTTGACTACGGAGTCCCGCAGGGGACGTACATTTTTTTTTTATTAATTCTTTCCCACGAAATAACAAATCGCTCCCTCAATTTAACTATTCGTTCCCACGAATTAACAATTCGTTCTCTCAATTTAACAATTCGTTCCCACGAATTAATAATTCGTTCCAACGGGAACGAATTGTTCATTCGTGGGAACGAATTGTTATATCGTGGGAACGAATTGTTAATTCAAGGGAACGAATTGTAAAATCGTGGGAACGAATTGTTAATTCAAGGGAACGAATTGTTAAATCGTGGGAACGAATTGTTAATTCTAGGGAACGAATTGTTAAATTGAGGGAACGAATTATTATTTCGTGGGAACAAATCAATAAAAAGAATCCATGTCCCCTGTTTAACACGCTGCCTACCCCATTCTTATACCCATACCATGTCACGTGTTTCGGGGACAAAACTTACGATTACGGGTGATGAAGGATACGTATTTAAAAAATAATTAACGCTATAATTATTATACATGTACATTGTAGTTTATTAGCTGGTTACTGGGGGTCGTTTCACTAAACTTCGTACGACTAAAATGTTCGTAATTGCAAAATGATGATAGTCTGTAAATTTCACATTAACAATGTTGTCTTGTAAACAATTGTTGGATTTACATTTATTGAGCATAGCCTATGCTCAATAAATGTAAATCCATCAATTGAAATTTACAGACGATCCTAAATTTGCACTTACGAACATTTAGTCGTACGAAGTTTAGTGAAACGGGCACCTGGTTAGTAAGGTTACTGTTCATTTATGTGACGTCATGTGTCGAGCGATTCTGTTAAGTGGACTTGTTTGTCTATCCAATTGCTGGTAACCCAACTACCGCTAAAACTATGTTCATCGACACGCGTGTCGCCAATTAAGATCGGCAAATGTTCTACAATTTCGTCACACTCTTCTCCCACTTTATTATTTATATCGCGAGCCGATTTCACGCCGGTCATTAGTTTGAATATTTCTGGAGTGAAAAGTAAATAGCAAACTTGACGTAGTATCTGCATAAACAACAGCAATAAAGTGTCTCACGTGGACTACATTATCCATAAATTGTATTATACTTTAATTCAGTAACACTAACACTATATTGGAATACCAGCTTCGTCATTAGATTGCACATGTTCATTGTGACATAACTGCGACGGGTCGTATTTAGTGTACATGTGGCTCAAACCATATGCATTTCTAATTGAATACGTCATTCTGTATCATATACAGTGGGGTCAGCGTGTAAGTGCACACACGAACGAACACGACAGGTTGGTTCCAACCTGTCGTGTTCGTTCGTGTGTGCACTTACACGCTGACCCCACTGTGCATGTGTGTGTATTCATATTATTACTGACTTCATGTATGCCATACTGATGTACTTGATATATGCCACGTATTTGTATTTACATGTGCATGTATATATATATATTAGATGTACCTATGGTAAAATTAAACTAAACGATACTTTGTAGCATTCGACATTTGCGTCCAGCTTAGTCCCAGAGCAGACTGCGCAAATCACTGAAAAAAACATTACTCCCATTGGCAAGAACATACCTTAACCCTTTCACCCCTAAGTAACTGGAATGGATATTGATATGTTCATTTTGCAACCAATCCAACTGTCACAAAATGGTTTTCAAACTAGTCCATTTATGAAAAGGGGGTATTTTTTGTTCTTAAAAATGTGAGAATTACTTGCAAAGAGTGCAGATCCTGACGAGACGGCTCGTTACGAGCCGGCTCATCTGGATCTGCACTGTTTGCATAAACCGCTATAGCGGGCTTTCGGGTTAACCTGGCTCTACGTATGTACATACGTTCACGATTTATCGGTGCAATCATGACACACATCTTCAGTTCCTTTTTGTCCTTTTGACCATTCGCAAGAATTGCAACTCGCTGATCGTTAACGTTTCAATTATTGCATTTTCGTACCTTAGAAATTGATACGAATGTCGTAAAAGTCAAATGTACCTTTCTATATCGCCTCTTGGAGTGTTTATAATGGTGATATTGTACGGGTATAAAATACTGTTCCATTCATAATTTGTGATACAATGTAAATGTATTCATATCGCGACATCAAAGTATAAATTGACCGGGTCGGTGATCTTTCACCTTTAATTTTCCAACATCGACATTGTCCTTGTAACACAATGCTAGTCATAAAACGGTAATAAAGTTGCCAATAAAGCTCATGTATGCAAGCCTGTTAGCTTCCTATATTTGCCTAAAATGCGAGTCTGTATGTGAAATGATATTATACGAGTGAGCGTACACATATGAGACACGCCATGCGATGTTGTACCTTCGGACATCTGCGTAATTTCATAAAATACGTTTACGAAATTTACAATGTTTTCCGTAAATGACGTCAAAAGTTGACAAAGGTTTCAGGGTACATGCGGAATTATATTCCGCATGTACTCTGAAACTTTTGTCAACTTGACTTTATTTATGAAAAATATTATAAATTTTGTAAACGTATTTAATGCCATTACGCAGATGTCCGAAGGTACAAACTCGGGATACTGATAAAATCCCCCCGGACTTAATCCCCCCATGATTTTTGACACAGGTAGGACATAATCCCCCCCATCAAAATTAAAAAAGCAATATGGTTTGGGACCGACAACAGTATACAAATGTACAAACGATACATACATATTCTTGTTTGACGTTTATTGTGCAACTGAAAATACTTCATTAAATGTGCTTAATGTTTGATGTTTATTGTGCAAATAAAAGTACTGAATATGATTTAACTCGATTCTGGACGGTTTTTTTTTTGTCCTACCTTGAATTTTGATGGGGAGGGGGGGGGGGGGTGGGGGGGGTGTGTGTGTGTGTGTGTGTGTGTGTGTGTTTGAGTGTGGGGGGGTTATATCCTACCTGTGATTTTAGATGGGGGGGGATTTTGTCCTCCACTGTCAAAAATCATGGGGGGGGGGGGGGGGGTAGATTATGTCGGGGGGGGGGGGGATTTTGTCCTACACTCTACAAACTCGTATGCCGTGTCTCATACGTGACTGGTGCAGTGGCGTTGACGAGAGTTGCGATCAGCGTACATGTAGTCCCTGGTCAGTCCGCGCGGATGCGGTCTGCACTGTTCGACATTGAGTCGGTGAAACTCCCGTTATAACAAACAGCCAAGGCTAGGAGGCACATTTTGGACACGTATACCTACCATACCTACCATACCTACCATACCTACCATACGCCCCATTTCTCAAGTCACTGCCATTGAAAGACAATGGAAAATGTATCTAGAATTAACCGAGAATTGCGGATTTTGATCACATGTCTGTACTGGGTCCCATGTATTGGAATCAGGGGCCCGTTTCACTAAACTTCGTACGACTAAAATGTTCGTAAGTGCAAATTTAGGATTGTCTGTAAATTTCAATTGATGGATTTACATTTATTGAGCATAGGCTGCATATGCTCAATAAATGTAAATCCAATAATTGTTTACAAGAAAACATGGTTAATGCGAACTTTACAGACTATCATAAGTTTGCACTTGAATATTTTAGTCGTACGAAGTTTAGTTAAACGGGCCCAGGTCTTTATGAAGCTTGTTAACAAATTTATGAATGCAAGATCATGTCTGTAGTTGTGTCATTTTCGGGAGGAACACCTGCAAGTACGCAGTATGTCCTTAGTGCAGTTGTACCGATTTAAGTGGAGCCAATCTGCAGATATCAATATTGTGGTGCGGAAACGGGACATGTATTGATTCTCTACGGGTCTACGAGACTTACAAACTCATTTGTGCCAAAATAAGAGAGATTTCCAATAAAATGCATGCTTCTGTAAGTCGACTAGCGGATTACTTCCAAAACGCATGCAAATCTAAGTCTAAGGACCTACTTGTAGGATAACAAATGTATTTGCCTAGTATTTATCCACATGGTGCTACATAAGCATTGCTGTATAATTCCAGCACAAAAATATTTACACAATTCACATGATGGAATTTATCGGGGATATAAACTTGGAAAAGTCGCGGGAATACTGGACGAGGCCTTAAAAAATTACAATTTTCGAAAAAAATCAATAAAAAAAATTGTTTATCGCTTCGTCCAGTATTCCCGCGACTTATCCAAGTTTATACCCCGATAAATTCCACAAAAAGGCCATTCATTCATATAATGAGCGGTACTGTATATGCAGACCACTACATCTATGCAGACAAATCGGGAAATGACGTCCACATCTGTAAAAATATAATTTCGACGCAACTGTGACACTATTAAGTTTTAGACGCCATCGGAAAATACATGTAGTGTAATATTTCGATGCGTTTTTCTGCAATAATTCCCGATCAAGGCAAGAATGGGCGGCCTCGTATTCTGTAAGTGAAGTGTTGATTGTATTGGCCACATGCAACACTTCATGAAGTGTCGGGGTATTGACGAGCCATAATTAAGATGAAAGGTCCTGGGATATACAGCAACACGTGGGTATCAAATACGTATTGAGCCGCAGGCTGAAAACATGGATAGTGTGCCATTTGCAACAATTGTGGATGTGACTGGAAAAATGGGGCTTATGGGATTTGTGACAGGTCTAGCTCCTGATCGAATAACACACTCCTGTAGCATGATAACGGATGGAATGGCGAACACTGAAGTTCCCGATCAGACGGTGCGGATACACAGGCTGATTTGTAGCCGATTTCATCAAAATTGCAAAGTATACTTATCTAGCAAAGTATACTTTGAGGGAGTAATCATTTATTTTTCACGAAATGCATATATTTGACGATTAAAATTATGCAGAATTATTATACTGAATTTATTACATTATCACAGCCAGAATGGCTGTGATAATGTAATAAGTTCAGTATAATAAAAAATAATAAATTTATCCCAACATTGAAAATTTCTTCCTCAAAGTATACTTTGCTAGAAAAGTATACTTTGCAATGTTGGTGAAATCGGCTAAAGGGCATATGTTGGTCGCACGTGTTGCAATGTCCATTGTTTCCACTAGGGGGAAGATATTAATGGAACTTGGCACACTACCATGCGTGCTTGATAGTCATTGTACATGCATAGCTCAATGTGTCTTTAAACGGTATATCGGATAATATGTTGGAAATATCTTTCCAACAGCGTAACGAACTCGAGGGACAAACAGAACGTTTTGAAAGTGGGTACATAGTTACGTAACCCCTGGTCAGTAATCCAGCAGAAGGCACAAGCAAACAGTAGAGCTACTTCCTGAGACATATTTATACTTTAACAAAATGTACTGGCCAATGCAGACAGGTTGTCGTAACGCGATGTCACTTTGCGTCTCGTTTCTTTATAGCAAATGCATGAGTTTATATTGAAGTTTGATGTTTTGCCCTGGCACCGATAACATAGATATTCAGGATTTGTTCAGTTAAGCGCATCTTCTATCCTGGTAGTCCGTTTGACGCTGGCGACCAGTGCAGATCCAGACAGTTGTGCTACTCCGCGCGTAATCTCTATTGAAGCTGCGATAGCAACAGTGGTGGATGAGTGTGTGTGTGTATGGGGGGGGGGGGGGGGGGGGGGGGGGGGGGTGGGGGGGTGGGGGGGGGGGGGGGGGGGGGGGGGGGGGGGGGGGGGGTGGGGGGGGGGGTGAGGTCAATAATCGATTGTTTTGTGTAGTCTGCAGTCGTATGTTGTCATAATTGTCTTATTTCTAATAAACCCCTCATTTAGCAGCTCGTTAAAATTATCACCGACATTTCTATTGGCGAAATACTGCGATAAGCAAAGGGAGATAATTTTGGGGATCGAGGACCCAAATGCAGAAACAGGCTACCTGTCATCTCAATCTGTCTGTTGTAAGGTTGGGACAATACTGCTGGGGGCATATTCAACCATCATTAAAATGTCAGCTAAATTAAAAGGTATCCGATGGCATTGTTGCTTTGCTCACTGTGCTCATGGGCAGTCACCATATTCCGCAGCTAGTGCGCATGTCAACAGCCTGGTTTACTGCTGAGCTATAAACTGAATTTACTGTCTTAAAAATGTACGAATTACTGACAAACTGTACGTGTATATCATGTTGCTACACAACCGTCTGCGTTGATCTTGCCCACATGTCAGTGTTTCTAAACATCTATTGAAAATTTCAACTCGCAATCAAGTAGCTTGATTGACTGAACCTGAGCTGTGCCACGGCTCAGGCTCAGTCAATCAAGCTGCTTGATTGCCAGTGTTTCTAAACATATATTGGAAGTTTCAACTCGCAATCAAGCAGCTTGGTTGACTGAGCCTGAACTGTGCCACAGCTCAGGCTCAGTCAATGAAGCTGCTCGATTGTCAGTGTTTCTAAGCATCTATTGGAAGTTTCAACTCGCAATCAAGCAGTTTGACTGGCTGAGCCGGAGCTGTGCCACAGCTCAGGCTCAGTCAATCAAGCTGCTTGATTTCGAGCACAATTGGCAAGTATTTTGAAATAAAACAATCGACAAATATTGGCAAGATTAGCGCAGGCGGTGGTGTACATGAAGTTGCATAGGTCTGAACACCGAACTGTTATTTGCATAGTCTCTTCATTTGCGCATACTAAATGGGAACAATATCCGTACTGGTATTTCATAGAATGATACCATACTTTGCGAATTTGCTAGATATCCTGGGGACCGTTTCACTAAACTTCCTACGACTAAAATGTTCGTAAGTGCAAAATTATGATAGTCTGTAAATTTCACATTAACAATGTTTTCTTGTAAATAATTGTTGGATTTACATTTATTGAGCATAGGCTGCATATGCAGCCTATGCTCAATAAATGTAAATCCATCAATTGAAATTTGCAGACGATTCTAAATGTGCGCTTACGAACATTTTAGTCGTAAGAAGTTTAGTGAAACGGCCCCCTGTTCTGGACTGGACGCAAAACTCGAATCACATCAATTTCCGCCTGCATGCAACCTAAGTACGTATTTGACGATTATTTTGACAAGGTAGACTGATAATTGGGAAGGAATTAGTCACTCCAATAATGTTATGCATCTCGGGGCAAATACTTGTCATCTCATGCTGTCTGTTTTGGATTGTCATGTTGTGTTTATGTACACCGCTGTTTAACCCTTTCAACACCAGAGGCCTCTTTTCTAATGATTGCAAACAGTGTAGATCATGATGTGCCGGCTCAAAATCTGCACCATTTGTGGAACATTTTTTAATTTATTTTTTTATAAAGATATCCCCTTATCAGCATAATGGAACAGTCTTAAACATAGCACGAAATCGTCCATGTCATTCACTTAGGGGTAAACCGGTTAATGTCGTAAAATGAGGGATCGCAGCTAGTTATTTCCCTTTGCAAATCTATTTATAGATATCCGGTCTTATGCTGTTTTTCAGCGTTTATTTCTTACTGAACAGCCAAAATAAATGTGTATTGAGTCTGCACGGTTGTGCAGTCTGATCTGAGTATACACTGTCAGATTGCAACAACATAATAAGTGTGGTAATATGAATCTGGCAAATAATGCCGTCCCTAATGAGATTGCATAGATATGTACGAGCAATGCTAGTCGAAAACAAGTGTGACGACTCCTTTTCACAAGTCAAGCTACATTCGCCCTTTTTACGAACAGTAAGGCCCTCAAATATAGAATTTGGACAATAGTTCTATAAATAAATTCAAAGGGACATAACTAGCTACCACCCCTCATTGGGCCAGTTTCATGTTCGACCAGAATTGATGGATTTACATTTATTGAGCATAGGCTGCATATGCAGCCTATGCTCAATACATGTAAATCCTCAATAAATGTAAATCCAATAGTGGACAATCACAGGTGGATAACGCGTGACAGGGATACTAAAATCGTTAAACTTTCATAACGTTGTTTAGAAACGAGCAGAAAGTCAAATACATAAAATTGCCATGACAACAAAATATTGCCTCTAAGGGCCTATTAATAACAATAGGCACTTGTAAGCGATATTTCGTTTTCATGCCAATTTTTATTTCTCTTCTTTCTGCTGGTTTCTAAACATACTTAGGACCCGTTTAGCCATTTTACCATCGCTGTCACGCGTTATTCACCTGTATGCATTAGACGGTATGTGCGCCTGACACTACATGTACTATGTTTGATGAAAATAACCCATAGGACGCTGTTCGTTAATGTCTTTGTAACATATTTCACCAAGTTTTATTTTTGTGTAAGTAATATGTATTTGTGGTATGTGTCAAACGCTCCAAGAGGTAAACCTGAATGATGACTTGTACATACTAAGATGGCCGAGATAGTAACTACATGCGCCGTATAGTTAACGAACCATATATACCATCATATTTAGGATCCAATTACGTTTTAATCGAATGATGATCAGTAGCTGATTTCACTAACATTGCAAAGTATACTTTTCTAGCAAAGTATACTTTGAGGGAGTAATCATTTATTTTTCCTGAAATGCATTATTTCATATAGAACTAACGACTGTATATATTTGATGTTTAAATGTATGCAGAATATATTATACTGAATGTATTACATTATCACAACCCAAATGGCTGCGATAATTTAATAAATTTCAGTATAATACAAATTAATAAATTTATCCTAAAATTGAAAATTTCTCCCTCAAAGTATATTTAGAAAAGAATACTTTGTAATGTTGGTGAAATAGGCTACAGGGGCCGCACGTGTCCTTAATGTATTTGCTATTTTGAAGGAAAAAACATCATTTGTTTTGTTTATTATACTGAATTTATTACATTATCACAGCCATTTTGGCTGTGATAATGTAATAAATTCAGTATAATAAACAAAGTACTTTAATAAACAAAGACACTTACATTGCTTTACAAAGTACTTTCGAAACTGTTTTCTTCCAGAACTAACTGCTCTTCACATTCCATGTGAGATATGTGTATGGGGTGATTAGCTATTTTCGCAAGCATTGAAAATAAATCGGAATAGCAACATTAATTAATAGGTTTAATAGGTGCAGTTCAATAAGCCAGCTGTGCGTCAGTCCGGAAATGATCACGTTATCCAGCCAAATGTACCTGCCAATGACTGCTCCCTATCGCGAGGGGATCCATCCTTGGGCAATAGACATCAACAAGGGCCACAGGAGCCGGGATCGGATATACGTGATGGGCGTGCATATGCATTTTAATTGTGGGAACGATGTTTTGTCGCATTTGTCGACCCATTTCACCCATTTTCGAAGCTTGTATCCGTATTATTAGGAGAACTAGACATGGTATGGACATACCGATGAATATAGAGGTTAGTGCCGTGAATGGGGAAATATCTGGCAAGGCTTCGGAAACGGGATGGGAGAGGCTCTGCCGAGCCCATCCCGTGTTTCCGTGCCGCGCCAGATATGTTTCCCATTCACGGCACTAACCTACTATTCTAGTTATCCCGTCAACATTACAAATAGCTTTAAAATGCAAAAATAAACAAACAAATATTCCCCCAGCCGCATCCTCAAAATCGGATAATCGACTAGTATGGCAACAGCACATATTCATACGCAGTGATTATGTCGTATTTACAGGCTATCAAAAATGTTTCACGACACCGTGTTTCATGGCACATACGCACTGTGTTGACGGGATAAAAAAATAGAATTATGTGATATTAAACTCTTCAGAGCATGGCTGTCTGCCTGTACGAACGATAATCCACTCTCTAAAGCTCGCGGGTTATCTCCCCTTACAGGCGGACAAACCATCCTCCTAATAGTGGAAGAACGATTAAGAAACTTGCCTATGCGTGTTGTGATGTGTCACTGTATTCGTGTATCTAGAATCAGTCTGGTATTGAAGTATCAAACAAACAAATGAATCAGGATTTAATCATAATAACATGCTAGTTGCTGTAGACTTTATTTGTTGAACAAAATAATCTATACAGTGAAACCTCTCTAAACCGGACACCCTGGGAGGTCTCCTGTATTTCACTGTAAATCGGGCGTTTGATCATTCTGAGCCACAGTTGTGTGTTATGCGATCACGAACAGACATTATCACCTGGGATAAATGACGAAAACACTCATACAAATTACCGTAGCGTGAATACACGTGGATGGTACATGACGAAAGCCTGCTGCAGCAGCAGCAGGCTTTCGTCATGTACCATCCACTTGTATTCAGCAGCAGGCTTTCGTCATGTACCATCCACGTGTATTCAGCAGCAGGCTTTCGTCATGCACCATCCACGTGTAGTCAGCAGCAGGCTTGCGTCATGTACCATCCACGTGTATTCAGCAGTAGGCTTTCGTCATGCACCATCCACGTGTAGTCAGCAGCAGGCTTGCGTCATGCACCATCCACGTGTATTCAGCAGCAGGCTTTCGTCATGCACCATCCACGTGTAGTCAGCAGCAGGCTTGCGTCATGCACCATCCACGTGTAGTCAGCAGCAGGCTTTCGTCATGTACCATCCACGTGTATTCAGCAGCAGGCTTTCGTCATGTACCATCCACGTGTATTCAGCAGCAGGCTTTCGTCATGTACCATCCACGTGTATTCAGCAGCAGGCTTTCGTCATGTACCATCCACGTGTATTCAGCAGCAGGCTTTCGTCATGCACCATCCACGTGTATTCAGCAGCAGGCTTTCGTCATGTACCATGCACGTGTATTCAGCAGCAGGCTTTCGTCATGTACCATCCACGTGTATTCAGCAGCAGGCTTTCGTCATGTACCATCCACGTGTATTCACACTTCGGTGATTTGCTCGGTAGTTTATGTTTATCAACACCGTTTGCGTGAATTTAATGTTTTGCTCCGTATTCACTGCCGCAAGTACCTGTGGTCCTAATGGCACAAAACATCAGTTTCGGTTTTTAGGAAATGGTGTGTGTTATATTAATTGATGCAACACGATACAGTCCTGCCGTCAATCAGATCCCAGGGGTGCCAGGTTTTGTCGTATCAGGTATTCGGAACCACCTCATGCTGTACCTAATAACCGTCGCTACACTCTCCCCCCACATAGTGAAGTGAAGCATGTCGGACTGGGATCTTACCTTTGCGAACTGTGAGCAAGTTAGTTCCGGCAAAACAACTACTAAATTGTCTGGACATTAATCATCCATCAATGTTTTTAACACTTTCAACAGTGCAGACAAATATAGCAGTATTGCAAACAGTGTAGATGCAAATGAACCGTGATGATCTGCAAGTTTTGAAAGTATTGTTCATATCTTTAGAAAAATGTACACCGTTTATAAATGGACACTTCTGAAAAGTATTGTGTGACTATTGAATTGGTCGGAAATTTAACAATCACAGTACATTCAAATTACATTGTACATGTATTTAGGGTAGACATGGCTAATTTTAATGTGTTTCGCTCTTAATTTTCTCTGCTCTTGGCATCTGTTCAGGATTGCAAAGCACACACGCATGTCTTCGAGCACAAGCATATCTTGGCGCGTTAATATGAGACACGCCATGCGATTTTGTACCTTCGAACATGTGCGTCATTTCATTATTTTTTTTTACAAAATTTACAACAAAGTCAAAAGTTGACAAAATCTTCAGTGTACATAATTCCGCATGTACTCATTTGACACCATTTACGGAAAGTATTGCAAATTTTGTAAACGTATTTAATAACATTACGCAGATGTCCGAAGGTACAAAATCGCATGGCATGTCTCATATGTCTGAATTACAGTAGAACATCACTGGACCATGTAGACAGCCTGTCCGGTTTAGAGAGGATAAGCTTGCACGAATCTTGCATAGCCACTGGTGCTGCGCTCCACGCCAGCGTAAACATGTTTCAAGTCGAAATAGGCTGTGACTCTGGAGAACCAGGGCCCGTTTCACTAAACTTCTTACGACTAAAATGTTCGTAAGTGCAAATTTAGCATCGTCTGTAAATTTCAATTTATGGATTTACATTTATTGAGCATAGGCTGCATATGCAGCCTATGCTCAATAAATGTAAATTCAATAATTGTTTACAAGAAAACATTGTTACTGTGAAATTTACAGACTATACTAATTTTGCACTTACGAACATTTTAGTCTTACGAAGTTTAGTGAAGCGGCCCCCTGGAGCGTATGTGTTTTGCGATCAGTGTAGATCCAGATCAGCCTGTGCGGATCGGCATTAATCGCCATTCATCAATAAAACACCCGTTATGCTTCTAGCAAGCACTATACACAAATAACAGCCACATTTGAAACAAATTACGATGAAGCTAATCAAAATCAAAAATATGGGTGTCTGGTTCAGAGAGGATCTACTGTATACCACGTGACTGTCTCTGGAATTGAAATAATTATTACCAAGCTCAAACGGCACCGGATGAACCGAAATAAAACCAATAATTCGAATCTCAGGTGGGCAGACTTTTTCGGTTTCTCAGGTAATTCTGCATCTTTGATCGTTTTATCACATTCCACCTCGCGAGATTTCTCGTCTCCTGACGAGATTTCCTGCCCCTGGTATGCACCACCATCGTGCAGCAGAGTCTGTCGAGCAAAACATTTAATGAAATGATTTATAATCATTTGCTGGTGTATGATTCCCTATTGAGACGTGATCAACCTCACACATCGTCATTGTTTACTGTTGTGTGGACTTTTTCAGCACCGCTATAGCGTATTCATTCATTATCAATATATGCGTTATTCGATGCTATTGTTGAAACATGTAATAGACATACCACCGTTCCAAATCGGCGTCACTGTTTTCCTATTGCTGTTCATCATCGGTTTTGTGATGTTTTCTTTATTTGGTTTTTGATACGGTACATTTGTATTAATGCAGTAGAACCACAGGTTGAAGTAACGCACCAAAGTCTATAAATCCATTAAATAACCTAAATGTATAAGTAATTAAACAAAATAAATATTAAAAGCGGTTTCTTATAACTTAATAATAAGGGATAATAATGGTCGCGATCTTCTATTGGGCCGTACTGGGACGGTGACGAGACAACGGACACTTACGGAAGAGTCAACTGATTTATATTATTCTCGTCTATTGCAGGAGTTAAAGTAGGGAATCCAACGATATATTCCCCGTTGCACTCTATCAACGCATTTTCGAACTATATAGATTATTTGGTGCAACAAAAGTCCGCATTTTTGTTACCTCGGAATAGTTGTGCCATAATTTATTCCTTTCCCCATTATGACAGCGCAAACATAGTTTACCTCAAAGTGCACTATTACGTCGTCAGAACCCGTAAAGAAACATTTTGCATAGGAAAAAAAACACTGTAGACTTTATTTGTTGAACAAAATAATCTATACAGTGAAACCTCTCTAAACCGGACACCCTGGGAGATCTCCAGGATGTCCGGTTTAGAGAGATTTCACTGTAAATCGGGCGTTTGATCATTCTGAGCCATAGTTGTGTGCTGTGCGATCACGAACAGACATTATCACCTGGGATAAATGACCAAAAACACTCATAAAAATAAGATCACAGATGTTTGTTTGGTGTCCGGTTTAGAGAGGTTTCATTGTAGCTCCAACACGCATTGACATAGCGCACCGGTGAATGTATCGTTGCAGAGGTTTATCATTGTAGCTCCAACACGCATTGACATAGCGCACCGGTGAATGTAGCGTTGCAGAGGTTTATCATTGTAGCTCCAACACGCATTGACATAGCGCACCGGTGAATATAGCGTTGCAGAGGTTTATCATTGTAGCTCCAACACGCATTGACATAGCGCACCGGTGAATGTATCGTTGCAGAGGTTTATCATTGGCCTAACTGATGCAATAGACTAAGGTGTATGATCACGTGGTACTACCAACAACAACAAGTACTGAAACTTCCAGAATCCATCCGATTGAAAGTACGTATTCTTTTATATTGTCCTTATTACGTAACGGATTTTGATGAGTATGGTGCATCAAACGCGTCTTGTTAAGCTGCATTTGGTGGTCTCTGTATTTTCGCCCAAACTTATGTCGTTTTTGCGAAGAAGCGATGTCCGTGTCTCTGTGCCAAACTCTCTGGACCACCAAATGCATCTCATGAAGACGCGTTTGCTGCGCCATATTTCATCAAAATCCGTTGCATATTAAGGAAAATATCAAATATCACTTACTTTGGAGTGGGCGACGTTGTTGTTGTTGTAACCACGTGATCATGCACCTTGTAGACGAAACTGATAGAGTTGACTCTTTCGTGAGTGTCCGTTGTCTCGGGGCCGTTCCAGTACGGCCCACTAACAGACAGCGGCATTTAACATCCCTTTTATAACAAAGAGTGAAAAAATCTCTTTATTTCTATAGGTACTGATACTTTTAGGTATATGTAATGCATGTACACACCCTGGGGCCCGTTTCACTAAACTTCGCAAGACTAAAATGTTCGTAAGTGCAAATTTAGGATCGTCTGTAAATTTCAATTGATGGATTTACATTTATTGAGCATAGGCTGCATATGCAGCCTATGCTCAATAAATGTAAATCCAATAATTATTTACAAGAAAACAATGTTAATGTGAAATTTACAGACTATCATAATTTTGCACTTACGAACATTTTAGTCGTACGAAGTTTAGTGAAACGGGCCCCTGGTCCGTTACTTCAACCTGTGAGTATAACCAGGCCCGTACGCAGGAATTAATTTAGGGGATGTAGTATCGACGGCTCCAAGGGCTAAACATTTGTTTTTCCACATCCACGGACAGACCTCGGCAGATTAACCCTTTCACCTCTAAGTAACTGGAATGGATTTTGATATGTTAATTTTGCAACCAACACAATCATCGGAAAATGATTTTCAGACCAGTCCATTTATGAACATGGGGTGTTTTTGTTCTCAAAATTATGAAAATTACTTGCAAAAAGTGCAGATCCTGATGAGACGGCTCGTCACGAGCCGGCTCATCTGGATCTACACTTTTTTTTACCAATACCACTGTACATGCCTATGGTATTGAAAGGGCTAAGTGGGTGGAGGTGGCGGGCGGGATGGGGGGATTGGTGCGTACGGACCTGATAACCTCACTTTCGAAACAATGATAATGTTCACTGGTGATCGCAGAGCACATATTGTATTTCAGGGCACATATGCCTTACAGTGGAACATCTCTACACCGGACACCCAGGGGACATCACAGGGTGTCCGGTTTAGAGAAGTTTCACTGTAATTATTGACAATGAATCTGCATACATGACTGGCGACTGGTCGCATTTGACGCGAAATATTAGGAAAAAACATCGCTGTGATTTTTTATGAGTCTTCGCGTGATATTATAATTTTTATAAACGACATGTAGTTGCATATAAATCGCATGTGTTCAAATTAAATGCGTTTGTTTGTGTAAATTTCGTTTATGTGTCAGCTCATTCTCTGTGCACTTTACACGGAGTGTGTGTGTGCATTTTTCCGAACGCTTCAATGAAATGTGCCACATGTTGGAATGCAAATCATCTTTATCCGTACCAATAACACGTTTTCGCTCGGTAGTTTCACTCAAATGAATGTCAACAATATTAGAATGCACCGCAAAGGTGTGTGCATGAATGCACGGTGTATAGCCTTTACGGGTACACAAACCTAATTTCCGTGCTCGCTTGATTAGGTTGACATATGAGACACGCCATGTGATTTTGTACCTTCGGACATCTGCGTGATTTCACGAAATACATTTACAAAATTTACAATATTTTCCGTAAATGGCGTTAAAAGTTGACAAAATTTTGTCAACTTTCAACTTAATTTATCACAAATATTGTAAATTTTGTAAACGTATTGCATGAAATTACGCAGATGTCCGAAAGTACAAAATCCCATGGCGTGTCTCATATATTATTATGGAGGCGTTCCTGGAACTTCCATGCTACCATTCCCTGTTTCAGTCATCGTACTGATTTATGACATGAACAGTGTAACCCGTCGCTATATATTAGTTTCTTAGCAATACATTGTTCATTTGAGGAAAACTAATGTGGTATGTGGGTGTGACTGGAGAAATGGGGCTTATGGGTTTTGTGACAAGTGTAGCTCCTGATCAAGTAGCACACTCATGTAGCCCGAAAACAATATATATTGATTGTTAGAAACATAACATTAATGGAATGGCGAGCAGTGTCGCATAACCCACAAGCCCCATTTTCCAGTCACATCCACGTATTATAGCAATTAAATGTGGATTCAAGAAATGACGTTTTCCGTCAGTGTCAATGGTGAGATTGAATAAGTGAAAGAGGCGCTTTATCACATCACACGAAAACTTGACGTCAATAATGATGGCAGCGTCTCGGTCCGAGCCGAGTCGTCTTGGCTGACGTTTCGCATATGAGACACGCCATGTCGTTTTGTACCTTCGGACATCTGCGTAATTTCATTAAATACGTTTACAAAATTTGCAATATTGTTCATAAATAAAGTTACAAGTTTATAAAATTTCCAGAGTGCATGCGGAATTATATTCCGCATGTACTCTGAAAATTTTGTCAACGTTTGATGCCATTTACGGAAAATACTTTTGTAAACGTATTTCATGAAATTACGCAGATGTCCGAAGCTACAAAATCACATGGCGTGACTCAATTATTACTAAGCTACGTTCACGTCGCATCATTAATCGCATACAGTATAAGGCCGTATTTCCAATGCCGAATGTTTGGGGATTAAGGCTTTGTTTAGGTTTGAAATCAGTTTGAAAGGTGAATCGACAGTGGAAAACCTGGCGAGGTTGGTGAATATGCGGCTTATTGCGACAGTCATGGAATACAGTGGTGCCCCGAACGTCCATATAGTAGTGTGTCAATATGAGTAACCAGTGTACTTAAATACATTACATAATTGCCCAGGAGGTCCCCAGGGTGTCAGGTTTAGGGGTTTCACTGTAAATCAGACATTTAATCATTATGAGCGATAGCTGTATGTTATGCGATCATTAACAGACATTTTGACCCGAGATAAATGACCAAGTAACTCATCAACCTATGATCACAGATGTTTGCTTGGTGTCTCAGCTTAGAGAGGTTCCACTGTTATATATCTTTTTCAAAATCAATATCGGCGAAACGGCGATGCGATCAGAAAGGTAATACGAGAGCTCAGCACAATTAATTGTGTTACATTTTGGTTGAATTCCTGTATCCGTGTAGTCGTGTCGATGGGACCACTACTTGTTTCCACGTGCATTTATAATGGTCAATTAAGTTAGCGGGGAATGTATACGACATAGATGTAGTTGCGATCAGTCTTGACCGGCACATTCGACATATTCACCTGCGCGTCCTTCTGCGTTGACATGATGAACATGGTATAAACTGACCAGACGGTTGGAGTTTTTAATCCCAGTTCCTTTGTGACCAGTATAACTTGGGTATGGGCGGTTTTAGAGCAAATTCCCACCCTTAAACATAAGCTCACTAACTATGACCAGTCTATGCCCTTATCTGATAACACACTCATGCAGACTCATAAAGATACATACTGTTTGCCAGAAGCAGTGTAGTTATTTCGCCGACTGACTGGCGTACTGAGTCTACACTGGTCATACAAGACATGCGTTATTTATGAAGCTACATGCAACGTAAACATCACAAGATATCCTTTCTCATACGATAACCGGCTTACAAAAGCAAATTCAAATGAGATGTACTTTTTACACATTTCTCCGCTATTAATACCCCGTGTCCTCTGGCCGTGGTTTTATGTGGTCATATCAACACTGACCACGGTCGCCTGGGCGCTGTCATTACCAGTAATCCGATGACAAAGGGACGAATAAGGGACGGTCGGTCCTGTGTCCCCGCAAACCGCATTTCTGGCTGTGACTAGAGAAATGCGGCTTAAAGGTACATGCCCATTCAGTAGGCACACAATGTTCAGAGATACCATCTGAGATATTTTCTGGCAAAATGAGCATTCATTCACCATTACCACAAGTATTGATTGGCATTATTATGCATTTTATATCAGACGTAAAGTCCTGATTAAATAGACACTCCTGTAGCCTGATAGCGATTCATTGATGAAATGGCGAGCAGTGCAGATCCTGATCAGACTCTGATCTGGTCCTACACTGGTCGCACAATACGTAAGCGCCATTTCTCCAATCGCAATCACATTTCAACACGATGTGACTGGAGAAATGGCGCTTATGGGTGTATTGTGTAGCGCATGATCAAATAGCATACTCATGTAACCTGATAACGATCTATAGTACTTGTTAGAAGCATGACTGGTGGTGTATCGATGCATAGTCTGATCTGGATCTACATGTACATGTACATTGGTCGCAAAACCCAAAAGCAGTGACTGGAGAAATGGCGCTTATGACATTTGTGGCCATTCTAGTTCCGGAGTCGGCTGGAGATTTTTTTTGATTGGCATAATGGCATCACATGAACACTAGATATATAATACTGTACTGTATAACGCAACATACAGAATACAGAGCTAGGTCAAAATGGACAAAATTACGACTGATTTGGAGCCACGTCAGAAAAGACTGCAAGTAATTTAGTACGTCAGCATATAGTACCGGTATGCATATATTTCAATGTAAAAAAATGGCGCCCATTTTGGACGCCATATTGGATTACTTACTATATCACCAATTATGTTCAAGTTCGATAAACCTCAGCCAAATACGAACCATTGTCGTTTATATCGGAAATTCTTTACTATGTATACGGATGTTCATATAATATAAGTTTTAGAAATATATTTCACGTTTCAATGATAAAACATTTGGAAATTGTAATGCTATATTTTTTATCCCGGGACTGCCAGTACACATCTTTTCATATGTGGTTCATTTCGTTGACGCAAACTTTCAAAATACTTCCGTAATAAACAACACAATGTAAATTTAATTTATCCAACGTTCGGTATATATTATAGGAATGAATGGCCTTTTCGTGGAATTTGGAAACTTTGAAATTTGAAAATTTGTATAAACTTGGAAAAGTCGCGGGAATACTGGACGAAGGCCGGAAGGCCTCGTTCAGTATTCACGCGACTTTTATAAGTTTATATCCCCGATAAATTCCACTAAAATGCCATTCATTCCTTATAATTCCAGCATTTGAAATAAATTCATCAAGAAAATGTGTTTATTTTCCGTTTTCTTAAGAATTATTTTAACTGCCCCTCACGGTTACGGAAAGTAGTTCGGCGTGGCAGTTTACTGGCATATAAATTTTGGACAGAGACTTGCTACGGGCCAATCAAATGTTAGGGAATTGTGTAAATAGTTTTGTGCTGGAATTATATACATGTACATGTATACATTACCAGTGGCCATTGGAATAAAGGCACTTAGGAGGTTTGCCCCCGTTTCAAATGACCCTTTAATTTTCTGAAAGACGAGTCCAGAAGATGTTTGTGTGTTGGTTTTAGCGTCTGTTTGTGGTGTCACCTGTCTTTGAGTAACATATGGTCCTTCCCACACCAGAGCACAATAGTGCGGATGACACAGCTGTCCGCCATGTTTACATGTTATATCAAATTTGCTGGGTGGATCATCATCGCGTGGCGAGTTACTAAACACGTGCACTTAAGATACCCAGATCAATCAATCATATTCCGTGACGTTAATTTTTAAAAATATAATTATGCTGATTAGTATTTTCATGAACGCAAGTGATGTGGTGAGCGTGTTAACCTCATTCAGGTGTGATTTCAGTGGACGCGCTCTGTTCAAAGAACCGAATCGAATATACCCGGTATGGGAAACTGCCATAGTTAGCAGGTTCGCTTTTGAAACCATACTAGCCTGTATACTATGGCGTCTGCAGGTTAACTTTGTTTGCTTGATATATTTTGAATTACAACCAGTGAAGAGCCAGATAAGACTGCACATCCGTGCAGTCTGATCCGGCTCTTCGCTGGTTGCAAACTAAACTCGAAGTATGGTACGCTGAATGAAATTGCAAAAGAAAAATCATTGAACATCCGACAGATGCCTATCGTGGTTAGAGAGAAGTGATGGGAGCTCAGCGAGATATCCCAAGTGGCTATGTTACCGGCAGTGAATGTAAACTTGAGGTGTCGGTATTACAGTAAACGACGCATGAATGATATGGATATTATGACGGTTATTATTGGTTTTAGTGTCTAGCTGAGAACACTCGGTGACAGCCAATACAGAGGAGTATATGTGTATAGAACAGAACGCCGGAAATATAGTTCATGAATAGAAGAAACAGTTGGATAAATTATATACAACTTGCATGTACTGAAGAAGTATTAGTATGATGGAATTTTAATTTGTGAAATTAGTGTTGAAATTATATATGGATTGAATAATGAATTGTATTTAAGTATATAGAGATATTAATAGTTTGTACTCGTGAATTAAATAAGTATTCCTGATGTTAGAACTGATTATCACTAGTTTTCTGAATTTATTTAACTAGTTGATTCATGTACTACGGATGTTATTGAATACATCATTAGTGTACAAAAAGTTCGAAAACGAAAGTGTTATTGTTATTATTTAATCAAGTGGTATTCCTCTTAATCTGATGGATATATAAAACACATTGTTTACTTAAGGAGTGTATTACTACTGCCGTGGAAATTCACATAAATTCAGGTAACTATGAAATGCAATATCCATACGTTTTTACGTTGTTTTGTGACATTTTCATTTGTTGAAATTGTATAGGGCTGACATTTTCTACACAAAGGATGATTTGCGATGTGCCACTGCAAATTCAGAATCTATTTGTACTGAAGTATTCGCAAAAGAAGAAATTCACCCCATGTCACAGTACGAAAAGGCATATTTGTGTTTAATATCACGTGATTTGAACCATAACTTGGAACCAGCAGACCCAGGGGGCCGTTTCACTAAACTTCGTACGACTAAAATGTTCGTAAGTGCAAATTTAGGATCATCTGGAAAATTCAATTGATGAATTTACATTTATTGAGCATAGGCTGCATATGCAGCCTATGCTCAATAAATGTAAATCCAATAATTGTTTACAAGAAAACGTTGTTAATGTGAAATTTACAGACGCTCATAACTTTGCACTTACGAACATTTTAGTCGTACGAAGTTTAGTGAAAAGGGCCCCTGATGTAGAGGAAGATCCGACTGCGCATTCATAGTAGTAGATAGTTTATTCCGAAATCTTAAACCACATGATGGCCCATGAAGGCAACAAGTGTGCATACATACAGACTCACTATGTCAAGGATGGCAAACAGTGTAGCTCTTCATTATTCAATCGTAAACTCTTTCTTTATTTTTGGCTGACTTCGCTTTCATTCAGTGAGAAATGCAAACGGAACCAGGGGCCCGTATCACTAAACTTCGTGCGACTAAAACGTTCGTAAGTGCAAAATTATGATAGTCTGTAAATTTCACATTAACATGTTTTCTTGTAAACAGTTATTGGATTTACATCTGTAAATTTCACATTAGCCCTTTTTTCTAGTAAACAATTATTGGATTTACATGTATTGAGCACAGGCTGCATATGCAGCCTATGCTCAATAAATGTAAATCCAACTGAGATTTCCCGATGATTCTAAATTTGCATTTACGAACATTTTACGAAGATTAGTGAAACGGGCCCCGGGTGACTTGCCACAGCTACGTGTATTAGCGATTGCCATGTTAATCTGTATCTGTACAGGCTGAAAATACCACTTGGAACATTTTCCAATGGTCAGGTGACCGTTTCACTAAACTTCATACGACTAAAAAGTGCAAAATTATGATAGACTGTAAATTTCACATTAACAATGTTTTCTTGTAAATAATTGTTGGATTTACATGTATTGAGCATAGGCTGCATATGCAGCATATGCTCAATACATGTAAATCCATCAATTGAAATTTGCAAGACGATTCTAAATGTGCGCTTACGAACATTTTAGTCGTAAGAAGTTTAGTGAAACGGCCCCCTGGTTCGGATATGTGACGTTTTTACCAGTGTAGCTCCCGAGTCACTAGTTAACTTTATACGGATCTCCGTTGTGTTAATTGAAGAACACAGGGGGCCGTTTCACTAAACTTCGTACGACTAAAATGTTCGTAAGTGCAAAATTATGATAGTCTGTATATTTCACATGAACATTGTTTTATTGTAAACACTTAATGGATTTACATTTATTGAGCATAGGCTGCATATGCATATGCTCAATAAATGAAAATCTATCACTTGGAATTCCCAGACGATCCTAAATTTTCACTTACGAACATTTTAGTCGTACGAAGTTTAGTGTAACGGCCCCACTGCTATCCAGGTCCATGTTTTCCAAGGTACATGCCCACTCAGTAGGCACACACTGTTCTTTATATCAGAGACATCATCTGAGACAATTTCTGGCAAAATAAACATTCATTCACCATTACCCCACGTATTGATGGATAATGTGTTTACGGACATTACTGTTTAATATCTGTGTTTATTTCTTCATGTGGCATGATCATACTTTATAATCTGTCGAAAAAAAAAATTGTGTGGACATGTACCTTTAAAAACATGGGTCTGGATAGCTGGGTACTTCAATTAACGCTGAATCTGGACAGGCGTAGACATTATTTTCGTATCGATAACCCTGCTGCGCTCTTACAATCTACCAGGCCGTGCCTATGTCTAGAATTAATGGCATATTTTTTGCCGATTTTTCTATTTCGAAAAGACAATCACAATTCATACAAATGACGTCCAAACTTCATTGCAAATTTATCCGAAAAATAGATCTCAGCACTCGATGGCATCTGCGGGTAATGTCATATTATTCTACATACAAAAACAATGCTAAATAAAACCAGTTAATTTTTAATATTACGGAAGAAAATAGAGCAGTTGGTAAGTCAACACTCGTGCATGTGTGTAATATCGTAGTTTTCGACATACAGAATTATGTCAACATTCGACGCCATTTGTGGGTAATGTACAGTGGGGTCAACGTGTAAGTGCACACACGAACGAACACGACAGGTTGGTTCCAACCTGTCGTGTTCGTTCGTGTGTGCATTTACATGGTGACCCCACTGTAGTGTTTCTCGGCATACAACGATAGTGTGATAAGGTGGAGGTGAGTCGTCTCTTATAATTCTGTATTGAATATGACAACTGTGCATGTATAATGTATAATTGTTCTGCGTGTTACGTTGTACAGATGGTGAGAAGTAAATAAATAAAAAGTTCTATTGAATAGAAAACTACGGAAAACGGTGGTGCGATAAGGGAGGTAATTCCAGAGCCGGGACCAATTATAATTATTGCAATGTTATCTTATCTTCCATCTCAGCAAGTACTCGATAATCGATCATCGATCATCAACATCTATCGATCATAGGCGTGTGAAATGTCGCAGATCGGGATGCGTTACCGAAGGGCATCTAACGTAATAGAGTTGCACACAGATATTAGACACCCTGTGTGATTTTGTACCTAAGAAGGTACGAGATTTTGATGACAAATATTTACAGTAACTGTGATTTTTTCCGTAAATGACGTAGAAAGTTGACGAAATTTTCATAGCAAATGTGTAATTCTATTACGCATTTCCTACGAATGTTTCGTCATCTTTCGAATTCATTTACGAAACATATGTACATGTCGTATAAAACCACCTAACGTGGCGTGTACATATGTTGATCTAAAATCTCCATTTCTCGGACTAACATAATAACCTGCCAGAAAAAAATGCACTCGACATCACCAGTAGCCGATTTCAGCAACATTGCAATATTGAGAAAGAAATTTTCATTTTTAGGATAAATTTATAAATTTTTATTATACTAAATTTATTACATTATCACAGCCATTTTGGCTGTGATAATGTAATACATTCAGTATAATAATTCTACATACTTTTAATCATCAATATATGCAGTCGTTAGTTCTATATGAAATAATGCATTTCAGGAAAAATAAATGATTACTCCCTCAAAGTATACTTTGCTAGAAAAGTATACTTTGCAATGTTGGTGAAATATGATACAGAACGTCTGGCTATGATAGTCCTTCTGGCTACACGATCCATAATTCACAACGCGCGATAATTGATACCTATCCGAAATCATGACACCAGATACAAGTAAATGTCATTAAAATAGTTCTTACAAATAGACAAACAGTTTGGAGATGCATTCTCGGCGATATGTGTCGAAAATGAAATGCGCTGTCGGAAATTCACCGTACATAACGTCTCTCATGGCCTTATAATTCCGGCACAACAATATTTACACAATTCCCTAACATTTGATTGGTCCGTTGCAAGTCTCCGTCCAAAATGTATATCCCAGTAAACTCCATGCCGAACTACTTTCCGTAACCGTCAGGCGCAGTTAAAATAATTCTTACGAAAACGGAAAATAAACACATTTTCTTGATGAATTTATTTCAAATGCTGGAATTATAAGGAATGAATGGCCTTTTTGTGGAATTTATCGGGGTATAAACTTGGAAAAGTCGCGGGAATATATACTCCCGCGACTTTTCCAAGTTTATACCCCGATAAATTCCACAAAAAGGCCATTCATTCCTATAATGAAACCAGTAAACTCGTTTAATAAACATCTTCACTCATATACGTTCTCTATTCATTGTTTCCGCGGTGGTGTATTATATATCATAATACACTAGTGTAATAAATATGCAGAATGAGACGGCTACAGAAAACATGCTGGGTGATTACTACAGCTTCAATTAATGCTTCACTGTTTGGGCAATAAATATAATCTTCGTGTTCATTTAATATGGTATTTAATAACGTCATTGACTGATTTTATACGAAACTCGGCATACCCTCATTTTTATTAAATCAATAAACGCGTTTAATAAATATCATATTAAATCAAAGCTCACATAAAATCTTCTATATCTCGCGAATTGGCTTTAGTACGTAAAGCGACAAAACCTGTGTGGCGAGTTTGTCCCTTATCACGTTGTGAGTGTCACATTGCCAGCGACCAATGGATGGACTGGACAAAGCGAACTGCGACAATAAACTGTATATCAGCTGTGGCCATCGGTGGCCATTGTGTACGGGAGGTGGACATGGGAAACATATAACACGTCACCCCCGCCATGCGACATTGATGCCTTATCGTATTCATGCGTGGGGTCGGGGCGATGGCGGGGGTGGGATAGTTGTGGGCAACTCTGCAAAACTCCCGTACCGTCCGTAACATCACATTGTTGCGGGCAGTAACTCTAGTCAACTCCCATACCGTCCGTATCATCACATAGTTGCGGACAGTAACTCTACAAAACTCCCGTACCGTCCGTATCATCACATATTTGCGGACAGTAACTCTACAAAATTCCCGTACCGTCCGTAGCATCACATAGTTGCGGACAGTAACTCTACAAAACTCCCGTACCGTCCGTATCATCACATAGTTGCGGACAGTAACTCTACAAAACTCCCATACCGTCCGTATCACCACATAGTTGCCGGCAGTAACTCTACAAAGCTCCCGTACCGTCCGTATCATCACATAGTTGCGGACAGTAACTCTACAAAACTCCCGTACCGTCCGTAGCATCACATAGTTGCGGGCAGTAACTCTACAAAACTCCCGGACGGTACGGGAGTTTTGCAGAGTTACTGCCAGCAACTAAGGGTGGGCGTGAGCCATCAGCACCCCGATTGGTAATAATGTTGATAGTTCATCCCCGTGGTATTGTTACGTTTATTCAAATAATGAACGTACTGTAGATATGTCTGCATAGCTTACATACGAGAACGCTTCGGCTGAGGGAAAATCAAGGAAAATATAATTAAAATATGTTTTTTTTTCTGGACAAACACGCACGATGGTAATCCGTTAGAAGCATCGTGTCCAGACGAAAGAGCTGTCAGCATATATGTGTATCGTAGGTTTGTAAACAAACAATCCAGAATGAACCACACTAATTATTTGCAAAGTAATGTTGTTTGTTTAAAATATGCAAATATGTATAGCGTTATTCCATCAAACTATTAATCTTGCTTACGTTGTTTTCTTTATCAAACAACGGGCTACAGTTTAATATCTTAAACATTTTAATGCGAACATAATTATATGTTGACGTTTGTTATTGTTTGCAACTTAATACTGTGTGACATTGCTAATGTATTCGGTTGTCGCATTCTAACTATGCAGTATGACATCGTTATTGTCTAACGTTCTCGGTGAAAACAGGTACTTGTTAAAACCAGTGTAGGCGGAGTTCTCCGCCTACGCTGGTTTTAACAAGTACCTGTGCAACTCCATATTGCCTTATCAGGGTACACGTTGTTTCGCCATTCAGTATATGTTATTACAATGGACCCTCTCTAAACCGGGCACATTTTGGGACCATATTGTGCTTAATTTAGATGGATTTCACTGTAATTTATTTCATTTTTGTGTCTGTGATTGATTGCAAATGATCAAACGTGTTCATGGAGTGTAAACTGACAGCGGAACCTCTCTAAATCGGACATCCTAAATCGACAAAGATTGGCAAGATTAGCACCGGCGGTTACGGAAGCCCATTAGGGCCACTTCACTTTTTTTTTATCTTGTCTTGAATTTTCGAGATATTTTCTTGAATTTTCAAGATGTTTTCTTGAATTTTCAAGCTCTTTTCTTGAATTTTCAAGATCTTTTCTTGAAAATACAAGAAAATATCTTGAAAATTCAAGAAAAGAACTTGAAAATTCAAGAAAACATCTTCAATAAATGGAAATTAAAAACAAGTGAAGTGGCCCTAATGGGCTTCCGTAGGCGGTAGTGGAGCATAACGAAATGTATATGCTAATCCATCCTACGAATGAATGCGCCAGAGAACAAATATCACTAATTGTTGCAAATAAGTCCATTTTTCTCAGCGGGGGTGCATATTTCAGACGACGATGCTATTTAAACGTTCCCCTGTCCCACGACCAGGACGCGAATCTAAAGCTTGCTAGACTAGTGCAATTATGGAAAGCGAAACTGTGATTTGTGATTCGCCGATAAGGCTAAAAGCCGAGAGCCATTTTCAATCGGATTTCAAACGCCTTTAACCATAGGTGTCATAGTCGATACCAGCCATACCGAGATACGATCGCAATGCCCCCGTCCTTTTTACAAAGTGTGGTCACGCAAAATAATCCAGTATTCAAAGAATGGGTCTGATTTTTGATAAAGCATTTTTCAAATTCACACAAACGGTATTCACTACGACCACCAGCGTACAGAGAGACGTTCGGAATGCGTGTCATCCGGACTCAATGTTTTCGCGGTGACCTTGACCCTGTGAATGGAAAGGTCAAGGGTCCGTGAGCTTCTTTTGTGGCGGAAATGAAGATCTAGACACTGATAGAACGTATGGACTAATGCCTATGCTGGACCAATACACACACAAATCAAGGTTTTATTTCATCGATGGTGGTTGTCACAGGAGCACGCATCGTTGAGTGTATAGTACACATACGTGGATGTGGCTGGATAATTGGCCTTATGAGATTTGTGACCAGTGTAGCTCCTGATCAAATAGCACACTCCTCTAACCTGTTATCAATACATAATGCTTGTTAGAAGCATGAAGGGTGTGCTATAATGGCGAACAGTGCAGATCCTGATCAGACTGTGCGGATGCACAGTCTGATCCGGATCTACATTGGTCGCAAATCATATAAGCCCCATTTCTCCAGTCACAGCCACATACGTTGTCCGGTCTGAATATGGCCACCTAGGCATGAAGATACAAGTCCAATGCACACCCTATGAACATTGTGACATCGGTATATAATTGTTATTAGCCAGCGTATGATCAGAGCGGCAAGCACCCTCATATCGTCTTGTCCATTCATGAAATAATCAGGAATGCTTCCACAAACGATGCTGACCGATTAAGTGACCACTCAAAGAAACGTTAAGGCAACACTTGTATTTACATCCCAATACATTAGACACACGTGACGTCGCGCGATGTTGTTAATTGTTCGCAACGTCGCTGTTCCTGGAATTGCGGAAAAATGACGTAAAGCAAGAATATTGTTAATGTTAACGCCATATTTGGTTATTTACAATTTTGAAGCTATCAGAAAATGCAATGTAAATATAAGTAATAAAACCATGGGCCGCTGCGTTTACTGCGGGGGTAAACGCAACAGCCCATGCTTTTATTCCTTAATTATATATGTGACTGTGACTGCTGTAATGGGATGTATGACTAGTGAAGCTCCTGATACAATAGCACACCAATGTAGCTTGATAGCACACCCATGTAGCTTGATGGCACACCCATGTAGCTTGATAGCACATCCATGTAGCTTGATGGCACACCCATGTAGCTTGATGGCACACCCATCACTTATAGCACACCCATTGATTGATGCACACCCATGTAGCTTGATAGCACACCCATGTAGCTTGATAGCACACCCATGTAGCTTGATAGCACATCCATGTAGCTTGATGGCACACCCATGTAGCTTGATGACACACCCATGTAGCTTGATAGCACACCCATGTAGCTTGATAGCACACCCATGTAGCTTGATAGCACACCCATGTAGCTTGATGGCACACCCATGTAGCTTGATGGCACACCCATGTAGCTTGATAGCCATCTATATTGCTTACAACCTGACAAAGACCAACACTACAGAAGCATGTCGTACGTTTCATTTACTAAATTGCAGACAGGGCATACCCTGATCAGACTGCGGGGATGCAATAGTCATAAGCCCCATTTCTGACTGGCGTCACATCAAGTCAGCGTAGATGGAGCTCCCTCATTGCGGTATCAGTACATTGTCTAAACTGACTATTAGACACTGAGCAGAAATCATCATTTTAGTAATGTCTTTCACAAGCATGCACAGTGGAACCTCTCTAAGCCGGACACCCTGGGGAGGTCCCCAGGGTGTCCGGCTTAGAGAGGTTTCACTGTAATTCAGGTATTTAATCATTCTGAGCCATAGTTGTGTGGTATGCGATTCACGAACATACATTATCACCTGAGATAAATGACCAACAACTCATCAAAAATAAGATCACATGTATTTTATTGGTGTGCAGTTTAGAGAGGTTCCACTGCAGATCCATTTAAACATAGCTACAGCCAAGGAACCGTTTTAGACGATCCATGCAAAGCACCGCCCAGCTGATCAGGAGACAAACTGGTCAACAACGCGATTATGTGAAGCACAATGGTGACACTAATTGTGAGACTATTAGTACATGTGTCTCAATGCTACTTAAAAAACACATGTAATCGCGTGCGTATGATGGCCTTTCTTATCAATCTGGAGACCCCGTTTTCGTGTGTGGTGGCACAGATTTCAAACTTATCTATGCATGTGATTTTGTACCTAAAAAAATGTGCAATATTTCATGAAAAATATTTACAGAAACTGTGATATATTCGATACATGATGTCGAAAGTTGACGAAAATTTCATAGCAAATGCGGAATTCTATTCCGAATTTGCTGTGAACATTTCGTCAACTTTTGACGTCATTTATCGAATATATCACAGTTTCTGTAAATATTTTTCATGAAATATCGCACTTGTTCTTAGACACAAAATCACATAACTTGTCTCATATCGTCATTGTTTGTTCATTAATAGGATTGTCAAAATAGCGGAGCCTCGTTAGTGGGTTATTCATTAATTAATTTAATCACGGAATTACGGGGACCGATTGTGTCTTAGTCGTTTGTTGAATCTATCGGTCCTGCCTTGGCAAGTCATAGTAATAAATCAAAAATGACAAGCAGAGATCACACATCTTTGTCAGTTTTATGATCGCACTGGTGTTAAGTTTTTCATCGACCCTATTGCTATGTATGTATGTACGGTATTTTATGGCCACATCAATTATAACGATGTTTTCTAGTAGAACTATATATACATTATCTAAACTGGAGAACATCTGAGGTGCCCAGGATGGCCGGTTTGGAGAGTTTCCACTGTATTAGACAATACGCATTTTTGTCGGTTGTGAACTTACCATCAATGACCAATGTATACAGTACAGTATAACTTCTCCAACTTGAACACCCTGGGAGGTCCACAGGGGTGGTACCTCTCTAAACCAGACACCCTGGGAGTCCGGCTTTGGAGAGTTTCCATTGAAGTTCAAGTATTAGACATTTGTTGTTGTTTGTGAGATAAGAGACCCTGTACAGTCGTTATAGTATGTTTATATTTTCTATTGGTTCCATTGTATTTGTTCTCTGTAATGAAATGCTGCAACCGAGAGCCGTAATTCGTCGCAAATGGCATTCAATTCCGTTCCATTCCATTCCCATTCATTTCAATCATTTGAGCCACATGCGCTAGTATGTACAGATAAGCATGGACCAATCAAACTTGATTTCTAGCTTGGGAACATTACTCAGAAAGTTTTAGAATCAAACGACCAATGTCCGCCATTTCCCGTCTGTGCCGTTTCCGGAATGCTTATGCTTATCTGCAGCGATCACTGATAATTGCCGGCGTAATCATTATACTAAGTGAGACACGCCCCGTGATTTTGTACCTTCGGACATCGGATTTTGTACGTTCGTAATTTCATGAAATACGTTTACAAAATTTACAATATTTTTAATAAATGAAGTCAATAATTGAAGAAAAAAAATCAGAGTACATGCGGAATATAATTCCGCATGTACTCTGATTTTTCTTCTTCAACTATTGACTTTATTTATGAAAATTGTTGTAAAAGTATTTAATGAAATTACGCAGATGTCCGAAGGCACAAAATCACATGGCGTGTCTCATATGCTAAGTCTTGTGTTCTCAGGTTCTACCCAAACGTAATCCGTAACCATGTCAGTTTTTTCAGAGTTTCTGACAATGAATATTCAATTTAATATCTTTATTTGTCTATGGTATCTAACCCGCCGCGGTAGATATCTATTTTAGAATTATGAAATATTATACTGGCAAAAAGAAATTCCCTAAGTAAACAACACATATCGCGATAGCTAAATTATTGAAACATATTTTATCGCACGAATCTATTGTGAAGCATAGACCAATCACACTTTCCCTTCCTTCACGCTTCGGTGTTCACGCGATCAGTTCTCGCGAGAAGATTTCCATCAATCACACGTCAGTTCACTTCGGCAGTAAATACGCCCGGATATTAGGAAATCGTCATTATCGCATGTGGGAATTTATTGGAATATTTCCACGGGAATTTGTGATACGTAAATAACGCAAACTGTTGGTAACACGTTTAGAGGAAATTCGGAAATGAAATATTCGTCAATGTTTAACACACCTTGTCAAATAGTTCTATAATTACCGAATTGATTTTCGAAAAATGCGCACATGTTGTTAGTCGCGTTTTTCATGTGCGTTGGCCAAACTAAGCGCCTCTCAGTTGCTTCTGCCTGCTAACGCATTTTGCAACATGTCAGTATGTGGAATTTACCTACTTTCTGCTTTACAGATCTTAAATGTGGCCATGGCTGGAGCAATGGGGGCATATAGGATTTGTCATCAGTGTAGCTCCTGTTCAATTTTCATACTCCTATAGCCTGATAACATTCATTAGTGCTTGTTACTAGCATGACGGGTGTTTAATTGATGGAATGACGAACAGTGCAGATCCTGATCAGATTGTGCGGATGCACAGGCTGATCTGGATCTACACTGGTCGCAAATCATATTAGCCCCGTTTCTCCAGTCACAGCCACAAATCATACTCACAGAGCCGCTGTCAATTCATCAGAAAGCGTTTACAGAACGTAGATTTTCACCTGAAGTAGTTAGTTGTGTTTGGACTTAACATTTTGCGTTTTATTGATATTGTGTAGTGGACATTTTACATTTTTATCACGATAATAAATCAGAATAATTATGTGAATTTGGAATTATTCACGAGGATATAATACAAACTAAATAACTATTCGTGGGATACAATATTAACAACTAACTGGTTTGTTATTAAGCTATTCATCTCGGGTATACATATCTAGTATACATACAGAACTCCAGAACCAGAAGTCTCGGAATTAAACAACAAATTCACTTAGTGTTTGTGTAACGTTGGAGTAACGCCGTTAATGGATTGTTATTGAAAGTTGCTAATTGTTTCGTTGTGTTTCACAGAGTGTCGGATGTATATGTGATGCCCTAGGATGGCGAGACGGAACATTTGGCGGGATATATTCGTGAAGCTAGCCGTGCTATGGCTGCAAACACAGGCCGTCTTCACCCTCAATGCTATGTGGTGGTAAGTACCAACGTATATGGGCCAGGGGGCCGTTTCACTAAAGTTCGTACGACTAAACTATTCGTAAGTGCAACATTATGATAGTCTGTAAATTTCACATTAACGATGTTTTGTTGTAAACAATTATTGGATTTACATTTATTGAGCATAGGCTGCAAATGCAATGCAGCCTATGCTCAATAAATGTAAATCCATCAATTGAAATTTCCAGTCGATCATAAATTTGCACTTACGAACAATTTAGTCATACGAACTTTAGTGAAACGGCCCCTAGTATAATGGATTTTCGACGTTATTTTGACAATCCATGTGATTTTGTTTCTCAAAAGATCTGTGATATCTCATGACAAATATTTACAAAAGATACGATATATTCCGTAAATGAGTTTACGAAATGTTTAGAGCAAATGCGGAATTGATTTTCGCATTTGCCTTGAACATTTCGTAAACTTTCGACGTAATTTAAGGAAAATATCACAGTTTCTGTAAATATTCGCACATCTTATCGTATACCTAGTTCCATATGAAAATATTCAGAAATTGATCCCGAAGCTATGCGATATCTTGGGATTTTGTAGCTCTAGATGATCCGTACAGGTTTAATGTATGATACTATGCTTATGCAATAACTAAAAGCAAACATTTGTGTTGATTTAGTATGATATTTATAATAATTATTTACTGATTTCCTAAGAAACTCGACATGCCTCGTTTCTTACGAAAGCAATAATCTGTATTAATACGTATTATATGAAATAATCACTCATGTAAGAAGATTCTATATGTAAATAACATCATATTTTAGATTTTTTTCTCGAAAATTGTAATTTTTTATCGCCAATTTTTTATTTTTATCGCCAATTGCGAAAGTGGCGATCGCCACTTTTTTTATCAACTTTGGATGCCATTTACGGAAATAATAACACTGTGTTTTTTTTTCAAAATCAATATGGGCGAAATGTGGAGCTGTATTGAGTGTGTTTATTTTTGATGGGTCACACTGTTATTAGTCTCTTAATGTTATCAATTTGATTGCTAAAAACACAAACGTGTTTTGGAGCGCTCGTATATCGGATACACAGTGGAACCTCGCTAAATCGGACACACTGGGACCTCCCTGGGGACCTCCCTGGAAACCTCCATGGGAACCTCCCTGGGGACCTCCATGGAAACCTCCATGGGAACCTCCCTGGGAACCTCCCTGGGGACCTCCCTGGAAACCTCCATGGGAACCACCCTGGGAGGTTCCCAGGGTGTCCGATTTAGCTAGGTTCCACTGTAATAATAGCACAGTCAGTATCCGTCATGACATTAATTAATAACGCCTGATAAGCACACACAAATATATTTATTTTACTTCAAAATGAATTGCATGAATAGCGAAAACCATTTTACAATTCTCCAAGATTGAACTTGTATCTGAATTAAAATCTCCACAATAAAATCTCCTCAGTAATATCAGTCACGGACACTGCTTGCATTTTTGAAAACCCAACAATTTAAAGAAATCACATATACATGTACAAAAACTTGCCTAATCTGGACCTGCGCTAAATACCAATTTGAATATTGTATATGAACGTCTATGGTTGTATTTGCTATAGGAATGAATGGCTTTTTTTTGTGGAATGTATCGGGGTATAAACTTGGAAAAGTCGCGGGAATACTGGACGAAGGATTCCCGCGACTTTTCCAAGTTTATATCCCCGATAAATTCCACAAAAAGGCCATTCATTCCTTATAATTCCAGCATTTGAAATAAATTCATCAAGAAAATGTGTTTATTTTCCGTTTTCTTAATAATTATTTTAACTGCGCCTCACGGTTACGGAAAGTAGTTCGGCGTGGGAGTTTACTGGGATATAAATTTTGGACAGAGACTTGCTACGGGCCAATCAAATGTTAGGGAATTGTGTAAATATTTTTGTGCTGGAATTATAATATGTAACATATCTAGCGTGTGAGTTAAAATAGAGAAATAGAAATAAAAATCACTCCTTCGTACTTATATCTTTTGGAATTTAGTAAGTGTATATAATCATGTAAGTATTGCAAAACACTCAGCTCTGACTATCTAGGTGTGCTATTAGTGAATACAATCGTGCATCGCTCCCGACATATGTGGCTGTGACTGGCGAAATGGGGTTTATGGGAGTTGTGACCAGTGTAGCTCCCGATCAAATAGCACACTTGTGAAGCCTGATAACGATCTACGTTGAACGTTAGAAACATGAAAGGGCGTTTCATTGATGGAATGCTGGGGCCCGTTTCACTAAACTTCGTACGACTAAAATCTTCGTAAGTGCAAATTTAGGATCGTCTGAAAATTTCCAGCCTATGCTCAATAAATGTAAATCCAAACATTGTTTACAAGAAAACATTGTTAATGTGAAATTCACAGACTATTATAATTTTGCACTTACGAACATTTTAGTCGTAAGAAGTTTAGTGAAACGGCACATGATCAGGCACAGACTGATCTGGATCCTCACTGGTCGCAAACACCCATCAGCCCTATTTGTCCAATCACAGCAACATCAGTGTATACGATGAGTGTGTGAACTTGTTTTAATTTATGGAAAACATATTGTGATGCCACCTTTACTAACAGTTTGTCAAACTATACGTCTCTAATATCAGTTGAAACTATACGTCTCTAATATCAGTTGAAACTATACGTCTCTAATATCAGTTGAAACAGTCAATCAAACTGCTTAATTTCCAGCATGAAAACTATATGCTTATTTAGACCAGTTTTTGGGTTCCAGTATCTCGTCTTTCGTCGTGACTTTGTTGAGAAACTGGCAATAATTTTGTAAAACAATAGGACAACATCAGTAGCCTATTTCACCTTTGCAAAGTATACTTTTCTAGCAAAGTATACTTTGAGGGAGAAATTTTCAATTTTAGGAGAAATTTATTAATTTTTATTATACTGAATTTATTACATTATCACAGCCATTTTGACTGTGATAATGTAATAAATTCAGTATAATAATTCTGCATACTTTTAATCATCAAATATATGCAGTTGTTAGTTCTATATTAAATAATGCATTTCAGGAAAAATAAATGATTACTCCCTCAAAGTATACTTTGCTAGAAAAGTAAACTTTGCAATGTTGGTGAAATATGCTACAGGAGTATCTACAATTTTAGAGTCGAAACCAAACAATCAACAAAATATATAATGGCACTTCATTTGAAGTTGAATTGACCCAGTGAATCGAATCATAATGGTTTCACACTATTTATTTTGGCGGAGAGAATACAGAAAATAAATCAATTTTCAACAGGTGTTTTTGCTTTCAAACAGACATACCATTCTACCAAAATTGTCAAACACTGTAGAGCATGATGAGCCTGCTCGTAACAAGGAACTAATGCAAAAGACTATTATTTTGTTCAACAGGTCTGTGATCCTTTTAAACAAAAAAAACACAATACTACATGTACCAATATTTCCAAACAATGTAGATCCTGATGAGACGGCTCGTTACGAGCTCGTTACGAGCCGTCTCATCAGGATCTACAGTGTTTGTCAGTCTGAATACTTCTTATTAAAGAAAACCCTCACTTTCCTTATTATTGGAACAGCCCACAAAACATAATATAACGGAACAATCATTATCAGATATTTAGAGGGTGAGCGCGTTAGCCTATTCTGGGGCCCGTTTCACTATTAAAACTTCTTAAGATCGTTTGTAAATGTCAATATATGGATTTACATGCTCAATAAATGTAAATCCAATAATTATTTACAAGAAAACATTGTTAATGTGAAATTTACAGACTATCATAATTTTGCACTTACGAACATTTTAGTCGTACGAAGTTTAGTGAAACGGGCCCCAGGATGGGCAGTGTATGTCAGTTTGAGTAGTTCTTATTAAAAAAACACACGCTTCATTTTCATCATTAATGGGATAGTACACACAACACAACGGAACTACCAATGTGAGATAGATATTCAGAGGGTGAGCGAGTTAGCCTATTTGCATGTTGTGATGGATGGCTGTGGGTGTGCTCTCTACAACACACTTTCTTCATTAATGGAATGACCCACACAAACATAATAGAAGATGGAAGAACTAAAGTGAGATATTGAGAGGGTGAGCGGGTTAGCCTATTTGCATGTTTTGATGGATGGCTGTGGGTGTGCTCTCTGATTCACCTTCACCTTAGCCAATATTGCATACGTTTCAATTGGACAGCTGTTTACTGATCGTTTAAACAACAGACAGATGTTTGGTTATTATTTTCAATAAGAACAAGTTATTAAATATACGTTCATGGTACACGTAGTCTACAATTTATGACTCCGCATGGGAAATGGGAAACGTATTTGCGATTAGTTATTCCCAGCAAATCATGTACAAATATCATTATATTAGTCAGTGCTCCAGATAAGCTGCGTATTTGCTTAAATACCCAATTAGAATTGCCAATTGACGTAGCGAGTATCAAAAAGCAATACAAATTTTATGGTACCTTTATCATACTGCAGAAAACAATAAACAGACCACAAATATAGTATATTTTTCCTATTTTCTAAGAAAACACGTCTTGGTATTTCATTAGAATTGTCTCCAAGGAGACACTTCTAATGAAATGCCAAGACATGTTTTCTTTTCAGGGTATACATTGATCGTCGATGTTGTACTAATAGGGCTGTTCAAAAAGTAATGGAATATTGGTCAGCATTTCATGCTGCGTGAGTGTGCTAGCAGATCACGAGTTTGATGTCAAGGTTACAAATGTTATATGGACATCTCATACATATAAACACATATTTCATACCATGCACTGTAACCCTTACAGCGCTGAGTTAAATGTATCGTCTGCTGGCTGTTTATTTTTTCTATTGTTTCGTCTGAATAAAAAGTAATTTGACAGCGTATGGAAATCGTCTCCAATAGAGGTAATTCTCGTGTGCTGCTAAACATGTTTTTACTCGGAAATAAGAAAACATTGAAATTCATCAGACAACAACATTCGGTTCCCGCCTTTTAAGTGTTAAGCACTAGTTCCATACAACATGATTTGACAGTGCATGAGAATCGTCTCCAATAGATATGATTCTCTTGTGCTGCCAAACATGTTTTTTGTCGGAAATAAGAAAACATTGAAAATCAGCAGACAACAACATTCGGTTCCCGCCTTTTAAGTGTTAAGCACTAGTTCCACAAAACATGAATTGACAGCGCATGAGAATCGTCTCCAATGGAGACGATTCTCATTCGCTGCCAAACATGTTTTTATTCAGAAATCAGAAACTACTGAAAATCAGCAGACGACAACATTCGGTTCCCGCCTTTTAAGTGTTAAGCACTAGTTCCACAAAACATGAATTGACAGCGCATGAGAATCGTCTCCAATGGAGACGATTCTCATTCGCTGCCAAACATGTTTTTATTCAGAAATCAGAAACTACTGAAAATCAGCAGACGACAACATTCGTTTCCCGCCGTTTAAGAGTTGAGCGCTAGTGCCATTTAACAATCCAACTCTCACCTGTTTCAGCAGACGAGACATCACCCACCATTCGTCTGCTGCTATCAAAATTTAAATGCTTCTTATGTGAACCAGTGTAATATGTTATGTCATGAAAAATGGTATATTGGCATCTAAAACCCATGTTTGTAGTTTCTAATCTAAGTAATAGTCAGGCAGCTTGTATCTGGCATAAAGATACGGTATTCATTCTGTGTCTATAACAGATGATGGAACCTCTCTAAGTCGGACACCCTGGGCGGTCCCCAAGGTGTCCGGTTTAGAGAGGTGCCACGGTAATTCAGATATATGCTCAGGGATTCCGCTGGGGAAAATAAAAAAATCGGCACTTCAAAAAAATTGGCGATACAAAATTACAATTTTCGAAAAAGAAATCAAAACAAAATTTTTAATTTTATTTTTTGGATTATTTTTCGAAAATTGTAATTTTTTATCGCCAATTGTTTATTTTTATCGCCAATTGCGAAAGTGGCGATCGCCAGCGGAATCCCTGTATGTTAACTGCAAGACATTTCGATGTGTTTTGCAATCATGAATTCAAACACTGAAATTGGAAATAAGTACAATGAAACCCAAAATAAATGCAACTACAGTCTGTTTCACAAAAGTTGCCAACATTTTACGGATACTATTCAATTTTAGCACATTTTCAGAATTGGCCTTTTTATTTTGTAAATCTTGGTCAAATATTGATTTTATTACGAGAAAACAATTTCCCCATGTTAGATCCCCATAAAATCTATGTGTATGGGGATATTTAACATGGGCACATTTTTCAAATTTCAGAAATAGTAGACCTATTTTCAAACTTTAACTTTTGTTTTCTTACTTTGATCATTTCCAAGCTATATAGACAGGTTTCCGGGAGTAAATTTCCAAAATAGTTCGCCTTTTAACTCTTCCTGCAGCTCCTTTCCACCATGATAAATAAAAGCAATATTTGACCGAATTTCACGAAATAAAATGAACGCTCATTTTTAAATTAATATTATCGAAAACAAATGTTGTTTTTGCATTGTGTATATAGCAGTAATATTTGGACAGATTTAGTGAAACAGACAGTAGGTGTCCGTGTCGACAGGTTCCAGTTAACCCTTTCAACACCACATGTCTGTATAGTGGTATTGGCAAAAAATGTGGATCCAGATGAGCCGGCTCGTGACGAGCCGTCTCATCAGGATCTGCACTTTTTGCAAGTAATTTTCATATTTTTCAGAGCAAAAACACCCACGTTTTAAAAAAATGGACTGGTCTGAAAATCATTTTGTGACGATTGGATTGGTTGCAAAATTAACATATCAAAATCCATTCCAGTTACTTAGGGGTGACAGGGTTAAACACCAATCAAGCATGCACTGATTGACCGGCGACTAGGCTGGAAGCAGACGACAATTGTGGCATTCGGCACAGCCGCGCGCTCCTTTTTGCAATGTATATTAATGTGTTTTTGCCAGTTCGTCTGCTGCATTAAGTGTCAGCAGTTTTTATGCCAACACCACTCGATACGCATCTTTCTCTCATCGAGATAACAACGCACCACCTCGCGGAGTATGTAACCTAATGGCAACGGTACACGTTTTAGTTCACGCTTTACACCACACCGGCCTGTTTCGTACGACAAAGAAGTTTGTAAGCGCAAAAATAAAGCGTCCCATAAAGTTCGCATTGTCAGCCATTGTCAGCCAATGCTGGTATATGCTTGGTGGCTTTGTTCAGCTTTAATGACCTCAACATATACGTGGTAAATGGTAGCGTTAGTGAATCGCATTAGTGTGTATGAAGTAAATTTCTAAACACAATTACATTTTTATCGTATGAAATTTAGTGAAGCAGGTCCCTGTCGTTTGGTTTGACGTCACGTCGCTAAGCTAAACTCAACAATGTGACGTCAAACCGCCAAATTCGGTCGATACTTACGTCACAAATGCCGAATGAAAGTTACTCGCGATATTCCAAGTTCTGTAACTTGTATATAATACTAGTCTATTAAGTGTGGCTGTGATTGGATAATGAAGCTTATATCATTTGAGGTTAGACGTGCTCCTGATTTGGGACTGACTTTTGTTTTGTTTCATTACACATGTAGTCAGAGTAGCTTCTTATCACTATAGACAAACTTCTGCAGTGTTCACTTGTTATAGGCAAACTTCTGCAGTGTTCACTTGTTATAGCAGTGTTCACTTGTTATAGGCAAACTTCTGC
Organism: Conchocele bisecta; assembly: GCA_029237695.1. NCBI lineage: Eukaryota > Metazoa > Mollusca > Bivalvia > Lucinida > Thyasiridae > Conchocele > Conchocele bisecta. Next base: position 99,697,560 of record CM055266.1, on the reverse strand, counting down.
AGTGTTCACTTGTTATAGACAAACTTCTGCAGTGTTCACTTGTTATAGCAAACTTCTGCAGTGTTCACTTGTTATAGACAAACTTCTGCAGTGTTCACTTGTTATAGACAAACTTCTGCAGTGTTCACTTGTTATAGGCAAACTTCTGCAGTGTTCACTTGTTATAGGCAAACTTTTGCAGTGTTCACTTGTTATAGACAAACTTCTGCAGTGTCACTTGTTATCGGCAAACTTCTGCAGTGTCACTTGTTATAGGCAAACTTCTGCAGTGTCACTTGTTATAGGCAAACTTCTGCAGTGTCACTTGTTATAGGCAAACTTCTATAAACTTCTGCAGTGTCACTTGTTATAGGCAAACTTCTGTGTTATAGACAAACTTCTGCAGTGTTCACTTGTTATAGGCAAACTTCTGCAGTGTTCACTTGTTATAGACAAACTTCTGCAGTGCCACTTGTTATAGACAAACTTCTGCAGTGTTCACTTGTTATAGGCAAACTTCTGCAGTGTTCGCTTGTTATAGCCAAACTTCTGCAGTGTTCACTTGTTATAGACAAACTTCTGCAGTGTCACTTGTTATAGACAAAGCATGTTCACTTGATAGCAAACTTCTGCAGTGTCACATGTTATAGACAAACTCTCTGCAGTGTGTCACTTGTTATAGACAAACTTCTGCAGTGTTCACTTGTTATATAGGCAAACTTCTGCAGTGTTCACTTGTAGCAAACTTCTGCATTTTCACTTGTTATAGCCAAACTTCTCAGTTCACTTGTTATAGACAAACTTCTGCAGTGTTCACTTGTTATAGACAAACTTCTGCAGTGTCACTTGTTATAGACAAACTTCTGCAGTGTCACTTGTTATAGACAAACTTCTGCAGTGTTCACTTGTTTTATAGCAAACTTCTGCAGTGTTCACTTGTAGCCAAACTTCTGCAGTGTTCACTTGTTATAGACAAACTTCTGCAGTGTTCACTTGTTATAGACAAACTTCTGCAGTGTTCACTTGTTATAGCCAAACTTCTGCAGTGTTCACTTGTTATAGACAAACTTCTGCATGTTTCACTTGTTATGGAGCAAACTTCTGCAAAGTGTTCACTTGTTATAGCACTTCTTGCTGTTTCATTCATCACATGGTTATAGGCCAAACTCACACACAGGCAAACTTCTGCCATCACTTGTTACGGTAAAACCATAGGGCGTCCCGGACACCCCCCCCCCCCCCCCCCCCCCCCCCCCCCCCCCCCCTGCTCCCGGCAAAAAAAAAAAAAGACGAAAATCTACAATACTCGACTAGTTGGATGACTTTTTTCGTGTCCTAGGTGTCAGGAAATCGCATCTTCGGCGATCTGGCATCTAAAAATTTCCTTGGGGAGGACCCCCAGACCCCCCTAATTCACGATTTCGCGCTCGCGGACTTGTAATTACAGACCCCCCCTTTGCAATTATTTCTGTATCCGCGCCTGTATTAGCACATGAACACACATACAGTGTGCATATATCGACGATATTTCCTTGACTATATCATACTGTACGTCTTTGAACTTTCAAAACCAAATAAAAATGCAAATGCCGTTAGACCCCCAGCGAGTTAACGTAATAATTGAAATAAAATTGCAGTTAATTAAGCATTTGTATGCACATATCGTTTGCTGTCTGCACCTAAGAACTTGAAAGAAAAAGTAACTGTATATTAAACGACTTTGTGAAGCAGAAATAAATGGAACAAGTAATGGACGGCTCAATTATGCCCAGCCAGTTTTTTGGCGACCCAGCAAAAACGATTTATACAATAACAGGAAATAGTTGACGCCTACTTGCTGTTTATTTGCGAAGACGCTGGCTACACAAAGTAACTATTAAACTAATACTGACCTGTTACCCGTCAAAGCATTGGCTGTTCTGTTTACTTCAGTCTCCGTGTATAAACCTTGCCTCGATCACTTCTTGTTTAGTCGTCTGCTGCTATTTTATTGTTTCCATATTTCTCAATAAACATGTTTTGACAGCGCATGAGAATCGTCTCCAGGCAGCCCTGCCAAAACACGTTTTGTTAGGAAATACAAGAAATATAAGAAAACAGCAGACGACATGTTTTGTTTCTCGCATTTGAAGGCTTGGTTACGTTTCCGAATGGCGAGGCGCGGTTCCCCAACTGTTCGTGTACAAATTACTTATCTATCAGTCTCAATCTGAAGGTGTTAAATCATATTTTACCTTCATATATCACCCGTGCTCGTTTACATATCTTCATAACAGTTTAATAGGTGAAAATGCCTCCGTAACACGAGACGTCCCGTAAGGTGCAAACACAATAAGAGTTCGTGTAAGGGCCCGCGAGAAAACGGACCGCTGGGTATATAAGCCAGGGACTGTTATGTGTCTCTGTGTGAGTGGAGCACCGTGGCGTAATGGTTAGTGTGTCGGACTACTGATCCAAGGGTCGTGGGTTCGAGCCTGACTAGCGGCGTGCGTTGTGTCCTTGAGCAAGACACTTTATCCACACTGCTCCAGTTCACCCAGCTGTAAATGGGTACCGATAATTCGTAGTTGCTCTGTAAATACGAATTACCGGCTTCTCTCAAAAATCTCTACCTCTGTTCTTTCTCCCATTCTTGGGAGACGGCATGCAAGGTCCTAGAGCCAGTGCCGCCGTTAAATATAAGCATAATAAGCATAATAAAGTGTCTCTGTGTACGCGTGGGGCATACTGTACAGCAATAGCTATGGCCGTGACTAATGTTGCCACGTAGTGTTCCGCTGGTCTGTCGGTTGGATGTATACCTCATATCGTCCCCACTCTATAATACGCAGACCACATTTGTCTTTACAGCAGTTTGGCTTCTATATCGGTAATTGAGCGTGATTGTAGCATGCAATGCTAATAATTATACAGTGCGTGTAGTATAACCTGTTTATAGTATCTTAGCTATAACAAACGTTTAAAACGTTCTTTAGAACCGTCCTGTAAGACATATATGACGAACCGCAAACTGGTTTTGTACATAAAGAATAGAAAACAATTAACCCAAAAAAAGTTAAGGCCCAAAATACGTTGCAATCTTATCTACAATCCTGAATTATCGAGTTACTAATAGTTTGATAAAGACCGCCTTTTGTCCGCCTATCATGTCTTTTACTAAGTGCTCCCTTTTGAAGCACAGAGCGGCAGTGACAGTGACCTGTCATATGACGTATGATATACGACCCTGCGCGTGACCTTCATTCGGGCCTCAATGCATTCAATGGCACTTCTTACAACTATTGAAATCATATACAGTTGAAACGATATTCCGACTGATTAAGTATTTAGCGGGTTGAACTGGTGGGTCGAATTGTACTGTATTGTCAAAACCTATTTGGTGTCTCTAACACGTGTTCGAATTTGGTGACGGGTCTCACGTAGGTAATGCATTAGCGGATTGTATTCCATTTTACTTTGTTGCGCTAACCTTATCTATTTTTCGCGAACAAGCGAATACGATGTCCGTTGTCCGCGCCGAAGAATGCAATTATGGGCAAGTAACACTTCCAATACTCATGCATCGTCCGTAGCAGGGGTCCGTTTCACTAAACTTCGTACGACTAAAATGTTCGTAAGTGCAAATTTAGAATGGTCTGGAAATTTCAATTGATGGATTTGCATTTATAGAGCATAGGCTGCATATGCAGCCTATGCTCAATAAATGCAAATTCAATAATTGTTCACAAGAAAACATTGTTAATGTGAATTTTACAGACTATCATAATTTTGTGCTTACGAACATTTTAGTCGTACGAAGTTTAGTGAAACGGCCACATGGTGTCTATATATATTACGGACGATGCGGGAGTATTTCTAACATGTGCATGTCCGAAACTGAGAATAACAACTGCAAGCAAAATTGCGGACAGTGCATTCAATTTACATCGTTGCGCAAACCTTCACTGTTTTACGCCAGCAGAAAACAAGATGGCACCGATGTCCACGCGGACTGGTGTTGTTGTGGACATGTAACAACTTAAACTACTCGGACGATGCGGGAGTATTTGACGTGTTACATGTACATATCCGAAACTGAAACGAACGAATACAACCAACATTGCTGGACAAGTAATACATCAAATACTCGAGTATCGTCCTGAAACGTACGAATACAACCAACATTGCGGGACAAGTAACTCATCAAATACTCGCGTATCGTTCGGTGCAGATGTCTGCTACGGACGATAGGTGGGTATTTACAGCGTTACTTAATCGAAACAAGGACGAATGAAGCAATACGAAATAAATATGTCGATCCAGAAATAGAAAGCAATGCACGCGAACGGGGTTTGACGAACCTGGGTAAGTTAAGGTCCACATTGAAGACCATATCACATCAGATCAGTTGACGGTGACTGTCACTGTCACCGTCAATTGACCTGATTGTATATGGTATATTTTATATTTTATATATACCTTAATACAACACAAACGTATACCCAAGGATTACAGAAAACATAACACACTATGATAGAATACATGCGAGTGAGTAAGATGGGAGGTTTCCATGGTGTCCGGTTTGGAGATGTTCCAATGTAAATCAGACATGTGAGCACGTCATGACACATTCTAGTGTTGTGCAATCATGAAACGTCATTGTAATCAGAGATACTAACAGTGAAACACATCTATAATTTCCCGAGTGTCCGGTTTAGAGGGGTTCCACTATATATTAACTCAAGCACAATCATGCAAGAACAAACAACACCAAATACACGACAGTATTGCTATTTAAATTTAAACTATGTTTATGTATAATGCGCACATGGATTTATTATTCAAACACAGTTACATACAAACACATGCTGGCATCGCTGTTTGAAAACCTAAACGTTTTACCGTTATTTGTCATATTTATTAGACACGGAATATCATGTGTTAGGCGAAATATATCTCTGCTAAATCTGCTTATCATTTAAAGTGCATAACATACCCACCCAGATTTCATTAACATAAATCTGCCTCCTGCCAGCGTCTATGGCGCGATGCGAACCCAACTATTTACAGCAAATGACGTGCAAAGTAAACTTAATTAAATAGGATTTTATTTTGGTGATTATCTAAGATGATATTTATTAAATTCGTTTACTGAATTCATAAAAAAGGAGGCTATGTTTATTTTCTGTCTTCCGTTTTTCTCATTAACAACAGGGTTTGTATGCATTTAAGAATCATTTCCTATGGAAATGTTTATTAACCATTAGACTGCTACACACAGCAATTATCGTCTGCTGTTGCTTTTATATCTTGTCTTATTTCTCATTAAAAACATGGTTTGACAGCACTTCAGAATCATTTCCAATGGAAATGATTCTAAAGTGCTGTCAAAGCATGTTCTAAATTATTATAAAGTGGTGTCAAAGAATGTTTTGATGATACAAATAGAAAATAAACAGCAGATGACACAAAATTAAGATAGCGGTGTAAGGGTTAAGCGCTGCCAAACCATATTGTTATTGAGAAAGAAGACAAAGTATAAGACAACAGCAGACGGCAATTTTCGTTTCACTCATTCTAAGGGATAGCCGATGAATCAGTTCCGGCCATGACGTGTGTCTAATCCCCATGTATACATGTATCTGTCTAATATATTGGAGCAATGCGGGTGTCATGTCCCCATTAGCACATACATCAAGTGGTCTATCGTCTTTGTTTGCTTTTCAAGGATTTTGTGTAGAAATTATTGTTATCAATCAACACTTCACCACGGTATGTGTTAGAATAGGGACGGTATTAAAATTGAATTATAGTAAACTATTCATTTTGTTTAAACCGCATGGGGCAAATCCGAGTCAGACGGTGGAAAAATGTGCGACTTCACGTTTGAAACCATGTATATTTTGCATTCCTGCTCAAATCGATAGTATAGTAGTAAAAATGAATATGCTGTTCCTTCCCATATATGCAAGAACCTCTATATGCCCTGGCCAGTATATGTATTTATGCCGGATGATCAGGTCATACGCTGGTCTCAAATGTCAAACTGTACGCTTCCCAGATGTTGGTCAAAGCATGTAACCATATATAACAAAAGGGGCTTATTGAATGTGTGCCCATTGTAACTACAGCTAGCACACACATGGATCATGAGCCCCAATTCCATGAGCCCCAATTCCCCAATTACATGAGGCCCAATTCCAAATAAGCCCCAATTCCACGAGCCCCAAATACATGAACCCCAATTCCATGAGCCCCAATTCCCGAGTCCCAGCAGCAGCTGTAACTGGGGAATTGGGGCTCATGGCCCAAGTGTATGGAACGCCAAATATACATAAACTCAAATAATTAATGCTAGCTCTAAATAATTAGAGCTAATATTAAATATTTAGAGCTAGCTCCAACACATTTGAAGACTTCTCTAAATCATTAAATATTTAATGCGAGCTCTAATTATTTAGAGCTAGCAATAATTATTTGAGTTTATGTAGAGTTGGCGTTGAAGGAACGCCAACTCTACATAAGCTCAAATAATTAATGCTAGCTGTAAATATTTAATACTAGCTCTAAGTATTTAATGATAGCTAAAAAAATGTTAAATCTAGCTATAATTATTTAGAGCTAGCAATATTTATATCAGTGTATGTAGATTCGGCGTTCCAGGAACCCCAAATCATAAGCCCTGTTTCTTTAGTAACAGCCACGTTAAAACACCTAACGATTTTGTATACTCAGTAAAATACGTTTACCATCATGTGTATATCCCACTCCAAATTGAATGACACAGATAATTATATTATAAGAACATATAGAAAATATTAAAGCAATTCATGGCTGTGAATCGCTTGACTATATTCCTCATGTAATGTTTTCAACATCCCTTGGATAATATCTCTTTGATCAGAAAAAAATAATATATAACAATACCTTTTTTTCTTAAGCTTAGTTTACTGAGTTTTAATAGTGGCACCAGCAAACTAATAAAAATGCACCCCGGACCAATTATAATAAAGTAAGACCATTTTGTCATGCCAAGTTGCATATATTATAAAGTGATCAGATACCCCATTCAACGATTTTACGCGTTCGTACTTTATACGAGAGTTTAATTTAAAATGTAAATTTGTCTTGCGGTAAATGGAAGGGTCCCACGATGGCCACAGTTATGTTTAAGGACGTAAATATACAGGTTCTGCCGCGATGAAATTTCAACCAAATATTGATTTAACTCGCATACTTTATGACGATTTTGACGCTAATGTCAAAATCTAATCAAAATAGTACTTGAGCAGTCATTCGCTGAACTATAGCGGGCCACTACAATTGAGAAACGAGCCTTGTATGGTATGAGATATGCGAATTATAATATATACATGGGGCCCTGTTGATTAAGGATATTCTGTTTTCTTCTAAGACTAATACAAAGGGACTTGTGAAAAGTGTAGACCCTGATCAGACTACGCGTCCGCGTAGTCTGATAAGGGTCTACACTTTTCGACTTTCTGTCACTGAAGTAGGCTGCCTGCCATCAGCAAATTGATTGGATGATAATTTCTGTGTACATGATGAACGGGATATATGACCATTTGTTGTAAACATATATACTATAGGTGCAGCAACATTCAAGAATGATGCTTAAGTTCAATGGGTTATGAAAATACAGTCCGTTGGTCACACTGGTGTGTTGTTGAAAATTTCGTAAAACCAAACGGAATGTCGTAAAAAAAACACAGTGCTGCAATTCACACACCCACCTTTGTCATACTTATGTGCATATATTTAGAAGAAAAATGAATACACAGAGTGACAAACAACATGGTATAATGCCGTCCGCTGGTTTTTATGTTTGTACTCTTCTTATTTGACTTATTTCCAGTTTTCCCGAAGATTCCTACGTGTCAAAATGTACTTATCTTCATGGTAGAGTGTTCGATTAAAACTAGGTATGTGAACACAACGATAGTAGATGTCTCTAAACAATGTAAGTCCCGGTCATCACTGGATTAATAGTTAGTACAGTGTGAGAAATATTATTCACCTTTGAAGCCGGGCTAGCATAGTCCCAAGAAGTCGCCCGATACCGATCTAGTATTGGGTAGTTGGTTGACAAAATTAAAGAAGCATTGGCAGGAATCAAATGCGGCAAGCCAGTACGTAAACCACGCCTAACTGACAAACTGACAAACTGACAAGGTGTGTGTGTGTGTGTGTGTGTGTGTGTGTGGTGTGGGGGGGGGGGGGGGCGGCGGGGGTAGACTGTAAAGTCCCCGTAACGAGCCATTTCAGCTGGACATGCAGTGCTTGTCTGCATGCAAAATTACAAACGGAAAATAAAAACAAGAAGCAAAGACGAAGAAGAAAGGCAATAGAAACAAAACACCTACAAACAAGCAAGTAATGATGAATGCTGAAATAGTCTAGCAGTAGACATAGAGCAGAGCAGTCAATGTGATGCAACATAATATATATTATATCACCATAAGCTATCTATAATAATAATAATAATAATAATACAAAACTAATGGCTTTACCTATTACTTTCCTCTAGTGCGCCGTTGCAGCCTTCACCAAAACCAAGTTATGGAATAGTTGATACAAATTAGCCTAGATGGTTAACATATTTACCACCTTCATTCCTTTACAGGAGCCTTGGAATGTCGGGGGCGGGCCGCTTGGACGTTCTCCAAAACCCCAACCTCTTTATCGTGGGCACAAAGAAGACCATGTGTATCCAGCTGAAGGGGCTGTCCCTGGGCCAGCAGAAGCTGTGCACCCTATACCATGATCACATGCCCAGTATCGGCCGCGGGGCCCAGATGGGAATCAGAGAGTGTCAGTACCAGTTCCGGTTCCGGCGCTGGAACTGCACGGCCATTCAAGGGGACACGTCCGTCTTCGGTCCCATGCTGGAGATAGGTGAGTTAATACGTAGAGTAGTTATTGCATTATTACGTACTCAACCGCCAGCGTTAATATTGCCCAGATGTCAACGTTTATGAACATCTATTGGCAATCTCAACTCGCAAGCAAGCAGCTTGATTGACCGAGCCTGGGCTGTAGCACAGCTCAAGCTCAGTCAATCAAGCTGCTTGATTATGGATAGTGCTAGTAAGAACATGCTGCACCAACACGTCGCATTTCGATACGGCGAGTCACACATTAAATGTGTCACGGGTTGCCATTTGCCAATTGATATCGTGGCAACAATTGCACATTCATGCATAATGAGGCAGGTTATCATAGTTGCTCGTATATGACACACCGTCGCGCCTGTATTGTCAGAACCTCAGTATATGGAAGTACAGTCGAACCTGTGCTAAAGACCACCTCCGAACAGCAATCACCTGACTGTAAAGACCGGCCACCATTGTGTTGTCCCAATGACACAATTACTATATAAATGACCCTGCGTATAAATATCACCTGTGAACAAAGGCCGGACTTTTCACTTCATGACTGGCCGTTATTTACGGCTGTAAATACAGGTGACTGTACATTCCGGTATGCGTCGCGGACAGGAGATTGTAGATAGCCTTGACAAAATATGGCTATTTCAGTTTGAGACCGCCAAAGGCCCAGATCAGCCTGCGCAGGGTCTATGCCGTTCGCTCGGGAGTTGGGGTGGGGGTGGGGGCGTTTATGTGGATCATTACTAGAGTTTCCAATAAAAGTCATATAACCATGTCAAGCTGTGTGAATGTGCTACAGTGGAACCTCTCTAAAGCTGACACTCTATTATATAGGGGGTTCCCAAAAACAAATGGTGTCTGAATATTTTGGGTTATTACGGCAAGTGCAATAAATAATTATGTGTCTCCGGTTTTGAGTGTTTCGAATTTATAATATTTTATGTCGACACTTGATCAAAAAGCACATTCACCGTGACGACGAAAAATGCTTGATACCTAAATTACTATTTTACTGTACACGTTGTTGGTCAGGGGCAATTTTGATCATAAACGATGTGGACGACTGGTAATCTGTAGAGTCTGTGCGGCATAAACACTAACACATTTTTTTATGAATGAATGAGTTGAAAATCCAATCTGGACGAATGGAAAATAAAGATCTTTTTGAAGCCTGAATAAGTCCCATTTTGTCGTAACAGATAACAGGCAATGGCTGTACACATTAATTAGAACAAAAAGCCTTAACCCTTCCTACGCTGTTGACGAAAATTGCCGTCTGCTGTTTTTCATTTTTGCTTTAAGTCTTAACAAAAAACTGATTTTGACAGCACATGAGAATCGTCTCCACTGGAGACGATTCTCATGTGCTGTCAAAACCAGTTTTTTGTCGAGAAATATTGAAAATAAAACATTTCCAGCAGACGATAACATTTAATTCAGCGTAGTAAGGGTCAACGTCGTGTCGGGTCATCTCCGAGACACTGTGTATTACTGCGTGGGGGATTTATGCCGAAAATTATACGGATGTCATACATTGTATACAATTTGCATCGGAATTTTCGCCAACTTACAATGTGTGTGCGATTACAAATGGGAAGTACATTACCACAGGCGCTAATCTAGCCAATCCTCGTTAATTTATTTATTTCAATATTGTACTTGAACTCAAGCAACTTGATTGTCTGATCCTGAGCAGTGCTACAGCTCAGGATCAGACAATCAAATTGCTTGATTGCGAGTTGGCATTGCCAAAAGATGTTCAGAAACGTTGATACTCTGGGCAAGATTAACGCAGTCGGTTGTGATTATCGAATGGGGGTATATTTGTAGAATAATATTCTATCTAGATTTTGGGACTCGTTTGGAAATATTCGCCATGACATTGAGAGAATTCAGAAAGATCACAGCCCAAGTGTGCAAATTTCCCAATCGGCTTTGGACCAAACAAAATACGCAATTTCAACAGTGTAAGCTAGTGTTTGAAAAAGGTAAATAGTTTCAACAACAACAACAACAACAACAAACAATACAACACGGTGGCACGATTACAGCAGATTCGAAACTTGACGTTCTCTGTATACAAATACAACATGGCGGGTGTTTCACTGACGAATAGTCCAGAACCTGATCAGACGGACACGGAATCACAGTCTGATCTGGGTCTACATTGGCCACAAAAACCATAAACCCCGTTTCTCTAGCCACAAACACACATATATTATGTTATATGGAGATGACATCATAATAATAAAAACGGATGACATTCAAATAGTCCCTAAATATTGAATTAAGAATGACGCTGCATAAATAACAGCAAGGATGTTGCGAGATACCGTGCATACTTTAGTTGACACCAGCGTAGTGATATGTGGCTGTGACTGGAGAAATGGGACTTCTCGATGTTACGACCAGTGTAGATCCAGATCAGCCTGTGCATCCGCACAGTCTGATCAGGATCTGCACTGTTCGCCATTCCGTTGAAATGAAACAGCCGTCGTGGTACTAACAAGTAAAATAGATCGCTGCCAACTGTGTGCTATTTGATCACGAGCTACACTGGTCACACTTCCCATAATCCCCATTTCTCCAGTCATAGCCATGTCGTTTATTCTTATCATAATTCCAGCACAAAAATATTTACACAATTCCCTAACATTTGATTGGTCCGTAGCAAGTCTCTGTCCAAAATTTATATCCCAGTAAACTCCCATGCCGAACTACTTTCCGTAACCGTCAGGCGCAGTTAAAATAATTCTTAAGAAAACGGAAAATAAACACATTTTCTTGATGAATTTATTTCAAATGCTGGAATTATAAGGAATGAAGTGCCTTTTTGTGGAATTTATCGGGGATATAAACTTGGAAAAGTCGCGGGAATACTGGACGAGGCCTTCCGGCCTTCGTCCAGTATACCCGCGACTTTTCCAAGTTTATACCCCGATAAATTCCACAAAAAGGCCATTCATTCCTATAATACATCATACATCATACACCAAAATTGCAAAGCATACTTATCTAGCAAAGTGTACTTTGAGGGAGAAATAATTTATTTTTCGCTAAATGCATTATTTCATATAGAACTAACGACTGTATAATATTTGATGATTAAAAGTATGCAGAATTATTATACTGAATTTATTACATTATCACAGCCAAAATGGCTGTGATAATGTCATAAATTCAGTATAAAAAAAAGTTAATAAATACATCCTTAAATTTAAAATTTCTCCCTCAGAGTGTACTTAGCAAGATAAGTATACTTGGCACTTTTGGTGAAATAGGCTAATGGGTGGTTGTCGATTAATACAAGAGTGTAAATGTCTCCAAATGTATACACGTGTTGTTGCCATTCAAACAAGCTGATGTTGTTCATATCCATGAATAACACGTCTTGGCCAGTCTAGTCATCTAAATGATGATTAGAATCTACACTGGTCACATATTTCCCGAGGACCATTGTATCATTCCGCGGCCCAAACACCATTGTTCAGTGCAGACTATCATTGTTACATAAAGGAAACTGTATCTATAGCGCCAATTGGTGGGTGGCGTTGAATTACATCTTCACCGTAAAGACCGGCGTACAAAAACAAATTGAAAACATGTAAAAAGAAACCAAAACATGAGACGTATGGATAAATATCATCAGAATTACAATATTTCAAATTGTCATTTTGTGGCTTTTTCAACTTTGCACACTGATGGCGATAATGACACTAATGTAACATTAATTTGTGACGCGTCAGTACAAAACGGGGCTTATTCAGTCATTACCAATATAACACCTTATACTCACTTAGCTTAAAGGCTATTCTGATACGGTATGTATTTGCTGTTGGTTAACAACACAATGAGTGATATTATTGATCATGTCGTCAATTGTAGAGCCTGATATGACTATATCGGTACTGAGGAGCACATCGTGACCAGCCGCCATCGCAATGGCTTTAATAACGAGACACGCCAAGCGATCTTGTACCTAAGAACATGTGCGATATCTCATGAAAACTATTTACAAAATTCACGACATTTTCCGTAAATGATGTCGAAAGTTGACGAAATTTTCATAGCAAATGCGGAATTTAATTCCGCATTTGCTATGAAAATTTCGTCATCTTTCTACGTCATTTACAGAAAACATAACGGTTTTTGTTAATATATTTCATGAAAAATGGTTCTTAGGTGCAAAATGACACGGCGTGTCAATTACTCATGCTGGTCGTCATACAACGGTAACGATACAATTATAATTTAATTTCACAGTTACTGCAAAATTTACATAGCATTTCGACGTTTCATATGGACGCGTTAATTAGTCTTCAAGTTTCGAGATTATATATTTTGTAAACTAATGCAGCAACATAGAATTCAGTAATATATGTTTCTGACTAATGTTCGGTAGGGATACTTGTAAGATGCAGTCTAACATTTTATTGATTTTAGAGATTAACTAATTTCATACTGAAAATACACATTTTTGTCTGATGGAACACATTGATTAGTCAATATTAGTCAATATTAGTCTGTTGTTCCACGTTGTTGAACCGCCTCGTCCACAGTTTGATATCCTACATTACGTTACAGTGGAAACCCTCTAAACCGGACACCAAGAAAACACATGCGATCATATTTTTTACGGGTTTCTTGGTCATTTATCTCACGTGATAATGCCTGTTTGTGATCGCATAACACACAACTATGTCTCATTATGATCAAAATGCCTGATTTACAGTGAAACATCTCTAAACCGGACACCCTGGAGGGTGTCCGGTTTAGAGAGGTTTCACTGTAACATAATTACAGAATCATGTTTTCGTAGCCCTCGTATATCCAATTGTTATTGAGCAAGCGGTATGAATTACAACGCAAGAATAGACCGCTGCGAGGTATGCGACGATAATCTCATCCACTAGAGGTATTAAGAAGTGTTAAGGACTGCATGTCGTGCAAAAATTTAAAACATTAAAAACAACGAATATGAATGTGAAGAGAAAAACAGATAAAATGGGTAATGCCTGGCTCTGGAATTTGCCGCAATTTTTTTTTTGTCTCGTAGTAATTCGCCGATTTTTCTTTCGAAAATCAGTAATATTTTCAGTAAATGACGTCGGAAATTGACAAACAATATTATAACCTTTGCCCGACTTTGCTACCACACTAACACAATTCTTGCACATACTTACAAGGATAGCATTGCGCGATATTTAGTAATATTTAATATTCTTGATGATTCGAAGGAACAATTCACCCCTATGCAACCCGATACTGAACAGAACATAACTTAATCTTTATTTGAAAACCCGATGCTAGAAACACGAATATTATTCGTGTTTCTAGTATTGGGTTGCATATGGTGCTCCAAATCGGTGAAACACTTATTATATGGCTGACATAGGGCTTATGGGATTTGTGACCAGTGTAGCTCCTGATCAAATAGTACACTCATGTAGATTGAAAAATCTATATATTCCTGATCATACTGCGGATGCATGGGCTGATCTGTATCTACACTGGTCGCAAAACACTTGATCACGATTTCTGCAGTCACAACTAGACATACATGTATGTGGCCGTGACTGGAGAAATGGGTCTTATGGGTTTTGCGAACAGTGTAGGTCCAGATCAGCCTGTGCAACCGCACAGTCTGATCTGGATCTGCACTGTTCGCCATTACATGAATGAAACACCTGTCTTGCTTCTGACAAACAAAATAGATCATTATCAGGCTACGAGAGTGTGCTATTTGATCAGGAGCTACACTGGTCACAAATGCCATAAGCCCCATTTCTCCCGTCACATCTACATATACATACATGTATACTGTTTAAGCCGACCGGAGATGATCATATTACATGTATTCACAGGCCCCTTTTGTCGTGGCGCGTCACTACGTCATTAGCAACACTATTTGTTAAACTGTCAGATACGGATCTTGCAGATAAATGGTCCTGTATGGAACAGTCTATGTGTATAAGACAGTGATAGGTGCCGATATACGGCAGATAATGCCGATTGTTGTAACAGACCGTACACGAGAAAATAGGGCTTATTGTGATGTATTCCCAGTGTAGCTAATGACCAATTGTGGCATTGACTGGAGAAGTGGGGCTTATGGGATCTGTGACCAGTGTAGCACCGGATCGTCTGGCATACTCCTGTAGCCTGATCGCTTGAAAGAAGCATGAGCTGTGTTTCATTGATGGAATGGCGAACAGTGCAGATCCAGATCAGTCTGTGCATCCGCTAAGATCTGCATCCGCTAACACTAAGGTCTGTTATTATGCGATTTATTATTGAGCATGAATTCGACATTTCTTTTACACGAAAACAACCAATTTGATTGACCGATCCTGAGCATAGCTCAGGCTCGATCAATCAAATTGTTTGATTTCGAGACTGTGATTCAAGTATATTCTCGGGAAGTGTTGTAATTTAATAATTATGGGAAACAAATTGTTCATTAGACGGGTCATACATGGAGTGGGTACAAAAGCAATGAGCTCTTTTTGACATAAATCGTCAACATTAGATTGGCATAACAACATGCTTTGACAGCACTTCAGAATCATTTCCATTGGAAATGATTCTGAAGTGCTGTCAAACCATGTTTTATATGCCGAGATGATTTGCAGACGTTGTACACTTTGAATATTTCTTAGCAAATTCGTATATATTTAATATATGAAATTCTACTTATATTACGAATCAATTCGCAAAATAGTTCACTACTTTTTCTTTATGAAAGCAAAACAATGTCACGAGTAATGGAATCTTACGGTTACTAGTTTAGTCTACGATTAACAATATACAGCTGTGTAGACTATTTTTCCGTTTTTATATAGGAAATAATTTATCAATTGAACTTGTCGAATGGGTGTATATTATTACACTCGTTACAGAGAAATTAGGTAAATTCATATGTTTTAACGGTAACTTTTCATGCAATAAATACATTTGTCCTTGCAGGCAGTTAATTTAAAACTCATTATATATCTATTACCATTGAGTTCCGTTTACACATTTCATCGTGATATACGCCTCGGCGATAACCCGATAAAGCAACCTTTGGTCTTTCCGGGGTAGATTGTCAAAACGCCAAAAATATAGACAACTTGACGGTGCTGAATTTTGCACACGCAGGCATACTTGCAAACATACATAAGAACACATGACACGTTGGAAACCTTCAACACATCTTCGCTATAAGTATTAATTTGGACGCATCGCCTGTGGCAGAGTGACCAGTGCATCCGCATTGTCTGATGACGATATACACTGTTTGCCATTCCATAAATGAAACACCCGTCATGCTTCTAATAATAACTATATATTATTATCAGGCTATAGGAATATGCTTTTGACCAAGAGCTACACAAATCCCGTAAGCCCCATTTCTCCAATCACAGCCACAACTTAGTACTGAGTCTGCTCCTCGTACCGTCAGTATACATGTGTGATGGATGTATCATTTGCCGAATCTATCCTAGACTCTCATAGTTGCGGGCAGTAACTCTGCGAAACTCCCGTTTCGTCAGTAGCATGAGAAACCAGCCGCACCAACTGGCCCAGTATATACGAGTGAGACATTGCGCTTATCTCGAGTCCAGGGGGCCGTTTCGCTATACTTCGTACAACTAAAATGTTTGTAAGTGCAAAATTATGATAGTCTGTAAATTTCACATTAACAGTGTGTTCTTGTAAACAATAATTGAATTTACATTTATTGAGCATAGGCTGCATATGCAGCCTATGCTCAATAACTGTAAATCCATCAATTGAAATTTACAGACTATTCTAAATCTGCACTTACGAACATGTTAGTCGTACGAAGTGTAGTGAACGGCCCCCTGTAATTCGTGTTTACAGTTTGTACAGGATATACTTTATCTCTATTAACCTCCGACACTGTCTAGAAAATGTACTCATTTTTTCTCCAATTTACCCCTGCAAGACAAGCATGAGCCGCCGTAGATTCACCGATGTTTAACTGTACCGTTACTTGCCGCTGTATGCTGTATTTACTATTACAGCGGCACATATAAAGTATATACAGGTCGGAATATTTCCTACTTCCTCAAATGAACGATTGCCTATCGTTTACATATCGTTTTGACATAGTTTTTTGTTCTTATTAGAAAACGATGTTTTCGTTGCTTTAAACACGTCAAGTGTAAACGAACGAAATTCTAATTAAAATCAACGAAAGCGATGTCAAAACAATGCGTTTAAAAAGACGACAGGCTTTGAAATAGTTGAAAGTCAGGGCCCGGTTGCTCAAAACCTCTGTTAGCTTAACAGACTGTTAAATCCTTAGCAATGCTAAGGATTTAACAGTCTGTTAAGCTAACAGAAGCTTTGAGCAACCGGGCCCTGGTATATAAATTTAATTCACATATAACAAAATAAAAACACAAACAACAAACGATAATCGTTTATGTGCATATCGTTTTCACTTCGGTTTCACTTCGTTTTCACTTCATTTTCCATTCATTTTCGTTTGTTTCGTTTGTCAACGGTAAGCTGTAGTTCGTGTATTCATTACAAAACTCACTTCGTTTTCACTTCGTTTTCACTTCGTTTTCACTTCTTCGTTTTCACTTCGTTTTCACTTCGTTTTCACTTCGTTTTCACTTCGTTTTCACTTCGTTTTCACTTCGTTTTCACTTCGTTTTCACTTCATTTACCATTCGTTTTCGTTTGTTTCGTTTGTCAACGGTAAGCTGTATTTCGTGTATTCATTACAAAACACATTCCTGCAGTTAGAGAGGGAGTCGAGGTACTTAAATAAGGTATCACATTTTATATCCCATAATTAATAGGTTTCTTGCAGATTTACTTATACTTAACGTGCTGTATGTAATTTAACGTATATTCAACTTTCATGGCGTGCAAACAACTGTGATGAGAAACATAAATGCCCCAGACTTAGTGTGACTGAATGCGTCCATCGCAATTTCCCCTTTTCGCCTTTAAGAACATTGAAATGCCTAGCACGAAAACACGAACATTCTTTTGGCCCGAAATTTCTAGAAATTAGCTTCGCCTTTTCTCACAGCTATGGAATTTTGTCGAATTTCACGTGGCGACTGTTCGCATTCTCATAAAAGGCACGCGTTTACTTCCAAAGCCGAAATCGCGAAATTGCGAAGGCGAAATGCGAAAACGCGAAATTTCGTGTCGAAATTTCGTGTTTTCGCGATTTCGTCTTTTTAACTATCGAAAGTCGTATCGTGGAAACACACCATTACACAGTTACTGCGGTAGTATTGACTATAATTATTATGTAACGCGATGCATGCTACGCCCATTGGAGCGTAAAACATCATTAAATGTTTAAAGCATGCCCATATTATCATTACTTACGCGTGGAAGCAACCACAAATCGATGTAATCGAGCAAATAAGGTCGCATAAATAGAGGTGGAACACCGTGATACAAGCATAGTGGTTAATCTGGAAAGACACGTGTACGGACATATGCCATTTTTACGGGGTCCACCGCCCGATTAAGATATGTTTGGCGTACAATTCGTTCAGGAGAACCATTTCCCTCTAAGAAATCGGCACACATGCGTTACTGAGTACCAACAGTATATTCCCCACAAGTCCCCGATTGGAAAAAACGATTATAGTGTTGTTTTACAGATAATTGTTTGTGATGATTTTTGAGATTTGTGTTCAGCCAATATTCAAGAAAATACCACACTTTACGAAATAACGTCGTTAAATACTCACTGTTGTTAAGCATCGTTGAACATACAACGAAGGTTGTCTCTAAAGATTTAAGAATATATTTGATAATACATACGTGTGTATATACAGTGTACACACTGGGAGATTCCCAGGGTGTCCGGTTTAGCGAGGTTTCACTGTAAATCAAGTATTTGATTATCCTAAGTCATAGTTGTGTGCTCTGCGATCACGAACAGGCATCAGCTGAGATGAATGAGCCAGAAACCCATCAACATTATGATCACATATGTGTCCTGTTGTCCGGTTTAGAGAGGTTCCACGGTACAACTACGCACAACTACCATGTTGAAAGACCCGTGACAAATGGAACATATTCCTAAACGATTACATGCAACATACTTACTGTAATTGTTGCTGTTTATGTCCCCTAAATGTAATGGATTGTCTGCCATGAGTATGAACATGTTATTTACATGTACTTCAATGTCTACAAGAACTAGTTCGCGTGCTCCGCTGAGGCTCTAGATGGATCTACCTTTTTTCTCACGAAATGTAGATGTAGAAATATGAAGGTTAACACTGGTGGCTTACCCACAGTTTGGTCACATATAAACTCTGTACATTATCGCCCGCGCTAATCTTGTCAATATTTGTCAATTTATTTATTTCAAAATACTTTAATATAGTACATTTACTTGAAATCAAGCAGATTGATTGGCTGAGCCTGAGCTGTGATACAGCTCAGGCTCAGACAATCAAATTGCTTGATTGCGAGTTGGCACTTACAATATATGTTCAGAAACACTAATACTCTGTGCAAGATTAACGCAGCCGGTTGTGTACATCAAATAATATAAATCAGGTCATCAGTCTGGCCATAGCGTGGTAGCAAATATAAAAATACATGTAATGGCAATAACGTCGCTTCCATGTATCTCATCCTGTATACTCCTAAGACAAAACAAAAGGTTTTGTTATTTTTTTGTTATTCAGATATTGCTAATCGTAATTTCTTTGCCGGTAGCGGAAAACACAAAGCCTGTCACTCACTCACGACTCTCCACCGGAACCAACGTGCCGTCTATTTGAAAAAAGCGCTCCCATTCTGTTGTTAACCACCGCGTCGCTGGTTATCTCCCGATAATTCCAGCACAAAAATATTTACACAACTCCCTAACATTTGATTGGCTCGTAGCAAGTCTCTGTCCAAAATTTATATCCCAGTAAACTCCCATGCCGAACTACTTTCCGTAACTGTGAGGCGCAGTTAAAATAATTCTTAAGAAAACGGAAAATAAACACATTGTCTTGATGAATTTATTTCAAATGCTGGAATTATAGGGAATGAATGGCCTTTTTGTGGAATTTATCGGGGATATAAGCTTGGAAAAGTCGCGGGAATACTGGACGAGGCCTTCCGGCCTTCGTCCAGTATTCCCGCGACTTTTCCAAGTTTATACCCCGATAAATTCCACAAAAAGGCCATTCATTCCTATATTAACTCTCATAGACGTTACTGCTGAATATTGCAACGGTTAACCAATGCTTGTGAACATCGTAGACATGTATACATGTTCACAAACGCTATAAGTGTTTAGCATATATACATGTATTAACATTTCATCTTCCTGTCAGTTCACAATGTGTTAGACATCTCACGTCAGCTTAGGTCCAACGTCCGTGCAAGCTGAGCAGGGTATACATCGGACAAAACTGATAAGTTTCTTAGTCATATCAGGTCATTTAATCGTTTTGCCAGTTCAAAACGTGTGTCAGACACTCCACGTCAAAATAGGTCCAACGTCCGTGCAAGCTGAACAGGCTACACATCGGTCAAAACCGCCATGACTGTTAGTCATACGGGGATCATTTCATCACTTTGCCAGTTCAAAACGTGTGCCAGACACTTCACTTCTGGAAAACACCAAAGCATTACACAAGCCGCCAGGAGTAATTTGAGGTTTGTCTGTGTTCCGCTAGGTTTGGCCATGTTCGGCGGCCATTCACCTATCCTGGACATCATGTGATGTTCCACAACGATCGCGAGGCGCGTAATATGAAAAACACTCGTCCCTTAGGAAGCTCTACAATGTGTGTGCATGAACCATGGCTTGAACCTTTCATCGGCCTACTTTTCGTTGGCCTTGTATCCATAATGATCACTTTTCAACGATTGTAAGCAATGTTTCATCGACTGTGTGCATGTCCATCGCATTTGAGTCCGTATGTACGCAGCCCCGCTGGGGAGATAGAATTCTTTTTTTTTATTTATTCATTCCCACGAAATAACAATTCGTTCCCTCAATTTAACAATTCGTTCCCACGAAATAACAATTCGTTCCCACGGGAACGAATTGTTAATTCGTGGGAACGAATTGTTAGATCGTGGGAACGAATTGTTAATTCGAGGGAACGAATTGTTATTTCGTGGGAAAGAATTAATAAAAAAAATCCATGTTCCCTGCGGGGCTCCGTACGTATATAACATTTACAGCTCATACAGAACACATGGTGTCGGGAGTCCAACTTTATTAACACTTAGCGATAACACAGTACATGTGTTACGATCATTTCCATGTTTCAGCTTCTAATGTATAAATGGGTTTACGCAGTTCCCAACTGTACCATTGCTCTACTAACTTATTTTAGTTTATGAGTTGAGTTAATTATTTGTATTTATCCCGTCAACACAGTGCGTATGTGCCGTGAAACACGGTGCCGTGAAACATTTTTGATATCCTGTCAATACGAGATAATCACTGCGTCTGAATATGTGCGGTTGTCATACTAGTCCATTCTAGATTTTGACGATGCGGCTGGGGTTATTTTTTGCATTTTAAAGCTATGTGTAGGTGTTGACGGTATACATAGAATAGTAGGTTAGTGATGTGAATGGGAAACATATCTGGCGCGGCACACAAACGGGATGTGCTCGGCAGAGCCTCGCCAATCCCGTTTCATAAGCCTTGCCAGATATTTGTCCCATTCACGGCACTAACCTACTATTCTCTATTTCCAGTCTGAGCATACATGCATGTAGAAACTATGTTTCATCAACCCTTCAACTCAGCAGTAGAATTCGCGTAAACAACTTTAATCAGCATTGCTTTCTAAGGTCAAGTATTAGTGGGCACCAACTACAATACAGTGGGGTCAGCGTGTAAGTGCACACACGAACGAACACGACAGGTTGGTTCCAACCTGTCGTGTTCGTTCGTGTGTGCACTTACACGCTGACCCACTGTACAAGTAATAACAATACGAGCGCAACAGAAACCAACAAACATCTTCCATGGCGAGTTGGACTATCACCGTCTGGCATAAGTGATTACAATGGCATGTTTACTAACATCTTATATTGTTTTCAGCATGGTAACGGCGGATAGTATAACGTTACACATAACAATAATAATTGTTATTATAACCATTACGATAAAGATATAAGCAACAGCGCAAGCTTCAATTGCACGATTCTGGAATAAAACATGTGAAAACAAATGAAATAACATCTAGAGAAAACAAAAAAACCTTGAGTGCACAGTGTATGCCTTTATCATATCCACTAAATAATACCGTAATCGTGAAGTAGCAGGTATAGCTGGCAAAATCGAGATGCAAACATTGTAATGTTTCTATCAGACTCGGTTTCACGTGGCACATTGTATGTTACGTTGTTAGTGATTTCGAAACACAAACACGAGCTAATTGTTGCGTTGAAGTGTGGTAAAGATATCGTTGAAATAAAGAAATAGATGTATCTATTGGCACGAATGATGTTTATTGTCGTAACTATGGAGGTAGATAACATTCCAGCATAAAGATTATTTCAGAAAAGCTGTACATGTATGGAAACTACAAACATACATACATACGACTATACAGCGAAGATTTGTTGGAGGTTCACAAACAAAGCATACGAAAACGAATGGAAAACGAAGTGAAAACGATTGTGTTGTGAAACGATATACGTGTACATAGAAACGATTGTCGGTGTGTTGTTCGTTTTGTCCGTTAAAACTATATTTTCGTTTACATAGCCGGCTTTCAGTTATTAAAACGCCTGACGTCACGGTCTTTCAGCGCATACAGTGGGGTCAGCGTGTAAGTGCACACACGAACGAACACGACAGGTTGGTTCCAACCTGTCGTGTTCGTTCGTGTGTGCACTTACACGTTGACCCCACTGTATATTCGACATCGTTTTCGTTGCTTGTAATTAGAAAACGATGTTTTCGTTGGTTTAAACGTGACACTGGCTATATATACATACTATCCTGCCAATCCTTCGAGCAAAACATATTCACTCGCGAGGAACGCAGTTCCTTGCTATTATAAGGTATACATTGCTTTATTTTAATCATGTAACTGTGTCAAGGTGCATGATCACGTGGTTACAACAACAACAATGTCGCCCGCTCCAAAGTAAGTATTATTTGATATTTTCCTTAATATGCAACGGATTTTGATGAACTATGGCGCAGCAAACGCGTTTTCAAGAGCTGCATTTGGTGGTCCAGGGAGTTCGGCACAGACTTATGTCGTTTTTGCGAAGAATCGATTTCCGTGTCGGTAGACACGGAAATCGATTCTTCGCAAAAACGACAGAAGTTTGGGCGAAAATACAGAGACCACCAAATAAAGCTTAACAAGACGCGTTTGATGCACCATATTTCATCAAAATCCGTTACGTAATAAGGACAATATAAAATAATACGTACTTTGAATCAGAATGGATTCTGG
This sequence comes from Conchocele bisecta, assembly GCA_029237695.1. Taxonomy (NCBI): domain Eukaryota; kingdom Metazoa; phylum Mollusca; class Bivalvia; order Lucinida; family Thyasiridae; genus Conchocele; species Conchocele bisecta. Next base: position 99,674,261 of record CM055266.1, on the reverse strand, counting down.
AAGTTTCAGTACTTGTTGTTGTTGTTAGTACCACGTGATCATACACATTGTGTATAGTCATTTGGAAACTCCAATATGATAGATATGCATAACATTTAAGGCATTGGGTCTCAATCCATAGAAAGTGACGAACCAGACTTTAATTGTAGATTTGTATCGTAGTTCTGATCCTAATCATACATACAGTGAAACCCCTCTAAACCGGACACGAAGACAACACATGTGATCTTATTTTTTATGAGTTTCTTGGTCATTTATCTCAGGTGATAATGTCTGTGCGTGATCGCATAACACACAACGATGGCTCAGAATGATCAAATACCTTATTTATAGTGAAACCTCTCTAAACCGGACACCCTGGGAGGTCCCTCCCAGGGTGTCCGGTTTAGAGAGATTTCACTGTACAACATGTATATGTCGCCTGGAAACAATTGGGGATTAGTAATAAAAGATGTTTATAATACTGAAAATTACACAGGCGTCTATAATGGGAATTTCTTTCTAAATTTGGCATAGTATTATCTTTTCACAACACACATACAAACAAGCCGCACTTTTTACTTACTGGTACACGTATACCGAAAATGCCAAATTGTGCCAAGCCAAATTAGCTCCCTTGTTTATCACAGTTTCTAATAACATATACTTGAACATAACGCATGGCGTTGGGAATGTGATCAAATAAAATGGTGCAATTTAATTGTTTATGTCATTTACTGCGCATGAAGCGAAAACTCGTATATTGGATATCTGAGACATCAACTGTGACACAGTCACTTTAAACATGATCACATTCTCATTTTTAACCGATTATCTCGCGCTATAAGTTGCACAAGTAATGTGGATGGGGTAGATAGGCACGGTGAGGCAGGTGACACTTTAATTACAAAACTGTTTTCAATGAAAGTGATTTACGCCCTGTATGATACCGACATTATCGACGGCGAGAATATCAGCAGTTATCTGATGTTATGGACGATTCCTTACGTTTTATTGCTTGCCAATGATTCCGTGTCTAGGAACTCAAATATGGCCGTGACTGGAACAATGGGGCTTATGGTATTTATTACCAATGTAGCTCCTGATCAAATAACACACTCATTTAGTTTTATAACGATTTTTATTCCTTGTTGGACGCATGACGGATGCATGTGTTTCAATGACGGAATGGCGATATGACATATGTGCAGTCTGATCTGGGTCTGCGCTGATTACAATACAATTAATAAGTGTGAAAATATGAATCTGGCAAACAATGCAGTTCCGGACCAGATTGCGCAGATATGTAGGATGATCTGGACCAACACTAGTCGAAAACACTATAATGACTTCTTTACACAACACCTCATGCGATATTCGGTTTTATTACAAGCAATTAGGCCATAAAATATCAAAATGGGACCGGATTTCTATAAATAAATTCAAAGGGAAATAGCTAGCTACGAATCCCCATTAAACGACACGAAGAAATAATGTAATGGAAGTTACCAAGAAACACATTAATATCTACAATGTGTAACGCCATTTTGCGTTCATTGCATTCTCGCAAAAAGAAAATGCTCCAGCAGGGAGGTCATAATTATCAGACATTGCTCGTTATTTAGTGCGTCTCTCATATCTCTAATATCACGTCAAAGTGCTTATATTTCGGCGTCAGGAAGATTCCAACAAATTTTCAACACAGTTCACAGGGCGCATAGACTTCATTCTCAATAGTTCCAGGAATGTGATTGATGAGTTATTATAAAAGTGTCATTGGATAATCTTCTCCTCGCTACCTGACATGTTGCTGGGGGGAATTCCCTGCTGCTAATCTCGATTATAACTCGAGATTCATATATGTGGCTGTGACTGAAGACATGGGGATTATGAGATTTGTGATCAGTGTAGCTCATGATGAATTAGCACACTGATGTAGCCTGATAACGATACATATTGCTTGCTAGAAGCATGACGGGTGATGGAATGGCGAACCGTGCAGCGTCCTGATCAGACTGTGCTGACTACGTTGTTGGTAATCGTCATAAGGTACATTTTCGTCTTAGCCGGCGGGCATATGCTGGCACCAGTAGCCGATTTCATCAACATTGCAAAGTATACTTTACTAGTAAAGTATACTTTGAGGGAGTAATCATTTATTTTTCCTGAAATGCATTATTTCATATAGAACTAACAAATGCATATATTTCATGATTAAAAGTATGCAGAATTATTATACTGAATTTATTACATTATATCACAGAAATATTATCGGCATCAAAAGTACAACATTGCGACATCTTTAACACACTTGCATACATTTTAAATAGGCTAAAGCTGTCTCGTCTAAGGGTCTACGCTTCTTGCCAATATGAATTCGTAACTTTCTAAAAGTACACCATTTTATACTTAATGTGATAGTGCAGGAGGAGTTTTATAGACACCGAGTGGATACTCGGAGATAAGCCAATCACTGTAACCGGTTTACGAACATCAAGTATTCTTGTAATGCGTGTTTAATCATTACGAGCACACCCCGCTTTTCAACCTGATCGTCGGTAAATAAGAATACTAATTCAGTTGGCCCCGCTCTTGTATCTCCTCTCTGTCTGTTTCGCCGTCCGTTCTCCGTGATATTGATTTAGGTAACCTCCGGTATCTTCCGGAATATTCCGTAGTTGTCCGTGAGTTGGGCACACGCGGAATGTAATTGGAATGAGTCAGTGAAATAATGGGGGTACTGAGTAGTCCTATTTTTCTAATGACATCTTCAATGTTACACATGTTTTGAAATATTCCCAACTTTCAATGATTTTACCGAAAATTACTGATTTGTATTTAGTCGTAATTAAGAGCGTCGAAAATCATCGATGAGCCAGAGGATGTAAACTCAATCAATA
>CM055266.1:99526382-99668882 GCA_029237695.1 Conchocele bisecta | reverse complement strand
GAAACACCGTGCCGTGAAACATTTTTGATATCCTGTCAATACGACCTAATCACTGCGTTTGAATATGTGCGGTGGCTGGGGTTATATTTTTGCATTTTACAGCCATTTGTAGGTGTTGACGGGATACATAGAATAGTAGGTTAGTGCCGTGAATGGGTAAAACTATCTGGCGCGGCACGGAACCAGGATGTGCTCGGCAGAGCCTCGCCCATCCAGTTTCCTGAGCCTTGCCAGATATGTTTACCCATTCACGGCACTCACCTACTATTCTCTATCTATTTTCCTTATTTCTGAACCAAAGTATATGTTGTTACCACTCATTTGAACCGTCTCGGCGAGACGGTTCAAATGAGTGGTTCAAATGAGTGGTCACAACATATACTTCTGATGAGAAATAAAGAAACGCTTGAGCCTTGCCGGATATGTTTACCCATTCACGGCACTCACCTACTATTCTCTATATGATATATGACAACCATCTGCTATGATGATTAAGCGACAAAACAAATCAATTTCAATGAATGTCAAGAGTTTTAAATACATAGTATGTCTGACCTTTTAATAAATACCTCAGCCAAAACAGTATGAATATTGTCAAGAATGTATGGAGTCACAACGTGTATAAGATCAACTCTTTTCGCGTGAACGTAAGTTACATAATATGATTGATCATTGTATAACCTACAAACTACACTATGGTCGAACTCTCGTTTCCTTGGTGACCAGTTAGGGAAATTTCATCTCTTCGTTCATCCGCCGTGCTAAAACGAATATTAAGAGACTTAAAGTTCATTCTTCATTTCTACGCCGCGTAGAGACGGAAATTGTGGCTTCCGCATTGAAAATGGGGCTTGCGAGTATTACGACCAATGTAGATCCAGATCAGCCTGTGCATCCGCACAGGATCAGGATCTGCAATGTTCGCCATTCCGTCAATGAAATCCCCGTCCTGCTTCTAGCAAGCAGTATACAGCGTGATCAGGCTACAGGAGTGATCTTTGATCAGCAGCAACACTGGTCACCAATACGATAAGCCACATTTCTCGCGCCACAGCCGCATTTAAGAACCTTAATTTTCGTCTCGACGTGGCGTAGAAACGAAAAGAAGAACTTTCCCTAACGATCCACCAAATGTTTCTATTACAATTCAAACTCCGTACACGGAACCCGGGGGCCGTTTCACTAAACGTCGTACGACTAAAATGTTCGTAAGTACAAAGGATCGTTTGGAAATTTCAATTGATGGATTTACATTTATTGAATATACAGTGGGGTCAGCGTGTAAGTGCACACACGAACGAACACGACAGGTTGGTTCCAACTGTCGTGTTCGTTCGTGTGTGCACATACACGCTGACCCCACTGTAGGCTGTATATGCTCAATAAATATAAACCCAATAATTGTTTGCAAGAAAACATTATTAATGTGAAATTTACAGACTATTATAATTTTGCACTTACGAACAGTTTAATCGTACGAAGTTTAGTGAAACGGCCCCAGGTTTCATGATCATCATTCGGGCTACAGTATACACGAATACCTGTCCATTTTAAAGGATTTAATGGTAACAGTCTCCCAACGTGGATGTCCATATTGAGGTCAGGTTTAGGGTGACGCGTTCTTTGTTCGATATTTAAACAGATTTAATGTGTCTGGTGTTATACGCAGGTCAGTTGTTTGTTGGTCCCCCTCGCAGCTAATAACTGACCAAATGACCGGAGTATGGGGAGACATACTTTCTGGCAATTACATTCAGTGTAGAGAGGTTTCACCACGCTAAATCAAGCAGATAGTCATGCATATTCAAATTAACACGTACAATTAATACAGGTGTTTACAGTTTACACACAGTGTGCTTGTACAGAACGTGGATAAATGATGATATTCGTCTACCGCATAAACATGTTGATATATCTTTGACATCATATTCAAGCATTATACTGTTGTTGTCTGTCATATGGCATAGCTTTAATATAATTCCACATTTGCTATGAAAACTTGGTCAACTTTCGACGTCATTTACAGAAAATATCATAGTTTCTGTGAAATGTTTCATGAAAAATCGCACGTCTGTTTATATACAAAATCAAATGACTGTCTCAAATATGAAACACATGTTCACCGGACATGCTGCAAGGACTAAGTTTAAACTTTTAAAACTACACAAATGTTAACCCTTTCACCCCTAAATAACTGCAATGGATGTCAATCCAATCGGCACAAATTGATTTTCAAGCCATTCCATTTATGAACAGGATGTGGTTTTTTTTCTCCAGAAAATATATGAAAATTACTTGCAAAAAGTGCAGATCCTTATGAGACGGCTCGTCACGAGCCGGCTCATCTGGATCTTTACTGTTTGCAAACGCCGCTATAGAGGTATGTAGTGTTAAAAGGGTTAATAATCTCAAGCTGGTGGCAGATTACAAATCGACGTCGGGTTACGGGTTATATTTTGTCAGTTATAAAATATTTGATGTAATTGTCGCAACGGTGAATAGAGAAACATTGCACGTTTATTGTTGAAATTAATTACTCTTTACCCATGCTTGCGTTCATTTACAAATAAAAATGAACAATGCACATAGTTTAATAAATATTTGCATAATATCTGCTTTCCCACTGGAAATATATCTAATCATTTAGCCAGACTGATAATATAATAATTGTGCTGCTTTATATTCCATTAAACGTCTTCGATTAATTACAATGTTTGATTGTCAATCGTTTAAATACATATGTAGCCTTACAATGCTTAACCTTCGCCATTGTTGAAAGTAATTCACGGTATCACCAAACGTTCAGCTTCAAGTGTATTAAAGTGGTACGCCTGTAAACGGGACACGCAGTCTGCCCGCTTTAGAGAGGTTCCGCTGTAATTAAGCACTCCATGAACAATTTATTTGAGTTTCGATCACGAACAGACACGACAATGAACTAAATTACAGTGAAACTCATTTCAATTAAACACAATAGGATCCCCAGGTTGTCCGGTCTCGAAAGGTTCCAATGTACAGTCGAACCTCTCTCAACCGGACACAGAGAAAAGTTATTTATGTATACCTTTGATATGTTTAATTGCCATTTACCTACAATGATAATGTCTGTTCATGATCGCAAAACACCAACGCGTGTCTGGAACCAGTAGTCTGTTTGTTTTGCAGTGGTATCTCCCTAGCCGGACACCATCGGGACCTCCCAGGGTGTCCGCTTTAGACGGGTTACAGTGCGTATCTACATAAACTCAAATAATTATTGCTAGTTCTAAATATAGAGGTACCGGACACCATCGGGACCTCCCAGGGTGTCCGCTTTAGACGGGTTACAGTGCGTATCTACATAAACTCAAATAATTATTGCTAGTTCTAAATATAGAGGTAATATTAAATAGTTAGAGCTAGCATTAAATATTTAGAGTTATTAATATTTAGATCTAGCATTAATTATTGGAGTTTATGTAGTTTGGCGTTCCATAGAACCAGGGATTTAGTGTATTATGTCTCTCTCTCGTTGAAACAAACAGTGATACATACGGAGCCCCGCAGGGGACGATACATTTTTATTTTTTATTAATTCGTTCCCTCAATTTAACAATTCGTTCCCACGAAATAACAATTCGTTCCCACGGGAACGAATTGTTAATTCGTGGGAACGAATTGTTATATCGTGGGAACGAATTGTTAATTCGAGGGAGCGAATTGTTAAATTGAGGGAAATAATTGATATTTGGTGGGAACGAATTAAAAAAAAAAAAACCACGTCGCCTATGGGGCTCCGTAGATAACGGCAATTTGTTGTTGCGTTTATATGTGGTCTTACCGCTACCGCAATAGAATACATACTTGGTTTAGCTTACATTTACATGTAGATAATTATCTATTGCATCAATCAGGCAGCACGTTCAGGAGCAGTTAATTACCGCGGTTTATTTTATATTACAAGGTGTATCAAAACCACATTGGTTTTACGATACCCGCAAACAAATATCGCCTTGTGTGTTGGATATGCCATTATTCCTTTGTGCTTCTAATGCACCATAGAAAGTCGCCGTACCGGTGTAACGATATATATTCGGACAACATGTATTCTAGGAAACGCATATGAGACACGCCATGTGTTTTTGTACATAAGAATATGTGCAATTTGTAATGGACTATATTTGCAGAAACTGTGATATTTTCCGTAAATGACGTCGAAAGGTGATGAAATTTTCATAGCAAATGCGGAATTCCGCATTTGCTATGAAAATGTCATTACCTTTCGACGGCATTTACGGAAAACATCGTACATTTTGTAAATACATTGTAGTTTTAATCAGATATCGCACATGTTCTTAGATACATCACATGCCGTGTCTTATATAAATAAAACAAAAAATTCCCACAACAATGTGCCAAACGTTATGGCTGGTATGGTTGTACTGGTTTATCGCAATAATAATAATACATGTTATATCCCAAGACAAATGGTGTCAGAATATTTCGGGTTATTACGGTATTACGTGTTTCCGTGCAGCTCTAACAGCTGAATTGGTGAAATGAAAATGAAAATGAAAACGAAAGGTTTTATGGGATTCCGTCAGCGAAATGTAATAGAAGGTTTTCTTTAATGAGGTATTAAATTTACGTTTCGGCTCCTCTTATCAGATCTACATGTTTATGGTGAAATTTACCATTAGTGCAGATAAGGAGGTGTTTATGCATTAGTGTGGTGCAGTGGAACCTGTCTAAACCGTACACTCTGTAAATCAATGATTTGGTAACTTTCGTGGGTTTCTGTGTTATTTATTTCCGACGGTTATGTCTGTTCGTGATCGCAAACATGAACAATATGTCTTGGCGTCGTCATACCCAGATTTACAATAGAACATCCCTAATCCGGAAACCATGAGGACCTCACAGAGTGTCCGTTTGAGAGAGGTTTCATTGCATAGTGGAATATCTCTATAAACCGGACACCCTGGCAGGTCACAGGGTGTCCGGTTTAGAGATATTTCACCATAAGTCTGACATATGGGTGTTCCAATACATACACATGTGCTTTGCAATCACGAACATATGTGATCCTCTTAAATTAATGGCAATGAAGCCTATACAATTTCAGCACACAACCGTTTTCCTAGTTCAATTTAGAATGGAAGATGCGTTTGTTGTTTATTTCGCCACTTATTAGTTTGAGAACTCAAACTGTGTATATTCATTAATGTAGGCCCGGGTCTAAAGATGATCTACACTTCCGTAAACGCATTCGAACCAATATTCCCATGACGTGTCACCTTTAAGTGTATGCCGATATATCCCCAAGTGGCTTTTAAATCGTATTTACCTATTACAGAGTTTGTTATTGGCTTAAACTTATCAAAAGTTGTTAAGATAGAACCCAATATCGCGAAACATACTTTACATTCGTAGTTTCAATATAATGTCATGATACCACACACAATTATGGCTTTCATGTATTTGTTCCCATTGTTCGAATGGACCAGATCTGGGACTTCTTGTCCAATGTGTGTGAGGTTATATGTATTTGATCAGACTCTATTGTTAAGGTGCAACTGCATTATGCCTTATTTTGCATTGCCAGCTAATCATATCTTAAGACAATCACCGCATGTGACGCATTGACCGAGGTGCCAATTATATCTTAAGTTTGCACATACATGGTCATTCATTGGCAATCTTCACGTGCTATTTCAGGGCAAATACGACTTTATATGGTGTCTCCAACACCACATAAAATAGAGTTTTCCCTGAAGAAACTTTTTTTCCAGATATTGCCAATCTAAATATGGATTTTATTGTGGCTTTTGCCTTCCTCGTAAACATTGAGAGACAAACCGTTAAGGCGATATCATCCTCATGCCTTGTTATAAACATGCATAGTCTGATAGATACCGTACGAAGTCCGATACACTTCAACCTTCAGGCTGCAGTTGGTAGTATTCTAGGCACGCCTTTCAGAAAAGGTACAAAGTCTTGAAGCAATAGAAAGCAAGTAGTACACATATACTTACACCCGTTTTGTCAACTGGTGCTATAGAGTAATTTTGTTTTTGCAAAGATGTTTGTTTTGAAACAAATTATGCGTCTGATGCCAAATGTTTAAACACATATTTCACAAAGACACATACATACACCCGTTTTTGTCCACTGGTACTATATAATGATACCAATTGTTGTCTCTTTTTGCACGCCACGATGCCTGTTTTGAAACAAAGTACATGTATGCGTCTGATGCCAAATGTTTAAACACATATTTCACAAAGACGTCTACGTCGTTGTGAAAGATGTGTTGAAACATGTGGAATCAGATGAACCAGTTGCCAAATGTTTGAAACATTTGGCATCATTTGTCACCATATACAAAGATAAATACTACATTCAGTAATCAAACGCCACAATCTCTTTCGGGTTGCCTTTACATAACCTTTTCATATGAAGGAATCATTATGCGAACTCCAACTACAACGAATTCCGTCTTTAGGGTAGCTTTTACATAACCTTGTAATCTGTAGCCTATTTCACCAACATTGCAAAGTAATCTTTTCTAGCAAAGTATACTTTGAGGGAGAAATATTCAATTTTAGGATACATTTATTAATTTTTATTATACTGAATTATGTGATAATGTAATAAATTCAGTATAATAATTCTGCATACTTCTAATCATCAAATATATGCAGTTGTTAGTTCTATATGAAATAATGCATTTCAGGAAAAATAAATGATTACTCCCTCAAAGTATACTTTGCTAGAAAAGTATACTTTGCAATGTTGGTGAAATCGGCCACTGAAGGTACCATTATGCTCACTTCAACTACAACGCATTCCGTCTTTAGAGTAGCAGTGAAGGATTGAAGGCTATCATAATGACGGAATTCAATGCAGTGTCAGGAAATCGCGAAGAGAAAAAAACAACAACACAAAAATATCCCTATATCAGTTGGAAGACTGCACACAAGACCTTGAACTAATGTCTTCTTTGTCGTTTCAGCGAGTCGAGAGGCGGCGTTTACTCACGCAATATCAGCAGCGGGCGTGGTCCATGCAGTGAGTCGGTCGTGTCGAGAGGGCGAACTCTCTAGTTGTGGGTGTTCAAAGGCCCTCAGGCCCAAGGAGTTGAATAGGGACTTTATCTGGGGAGGTTGTGGAGACAATATAGAATACGGGTATAGATTCTCTCGGGCCTTTGTGGACGTGCGGGAACGGGAGAAAAATCATCCGAGACATTCAAGGGATTTGTCACGGATGTTAATGAATTTACACAACAACGAGGCCGGCCGACGGGTAAGTGTTATTTATTTGTTATTGTTGTTGTTTATTGTTGTTTCCAATCGGGAAATATTTCACAGTCTATAAAAAGTATGTCTACTTGTCACCACCCTCACCCAGAATCCCAATATTGAACATACTACATGTACATGTAGTTGACAAGTATCTCGTTGCAATAATGCATGTAACTGTCTATGTAACGCTAAACTAGAAACACGAATATTGCATAGGGCAAGCAATGGTAATATTAAAGTTATTGGCAATTTTTGAAGTGTACACTTCGTGTTTTTAGTGGCTGCATATGGTGCATATGCGAATACCAATTTAGATAAACCGGATAGTTCGGTAGTCCTCCTAGACGGGACTGGTAACGTTATTGTCGACGAGACTATCGATGTTGTTAAAGGCAATATAAATTAAAGTAAAACTATTAGGTAGAAAGTATGCTATATTGGATTTTCAACACTTATCGACAATATGGCGAACCCGCCTAACCTGGACTTTCAGAAAACATCGTTGTCAGAGCTTTGTTTGGATGGTTTTCAATGTCATGTATTGATGATGTCGCTTCATGCACACATGTCTTATATATGATTTACAGTGGCACCTCACTAAAGCGGACACTCTGGCAGATCCCCAGGGTGTCCGGTTTAGAGAGGCTCCACTGTATTTGTAACTTTGTCGACGTATTAGATCTAACACAGTCTCTGGGGGAAATACAGTTGCCTAACTGACATTCAAGCTGTACAAGTTCTGTAACCGTTGTTGTTTCTGGTAAATGCTTCGTAGGACATCAGGTCAACTACACCATAGCTTGAGTCTGCAAACATATGAATATCAGATACGGTCCTATCGCTGTATCACACCGCGTGTTTGATATCTGTATAAAATATCATTAAGCAAGGCAAACAATTCGCCGCGGTTGAGCATCTAATTCAGGAATGCGTTGTTAATTGACGAACCCGTTTTCTCATTATAGCCGAATTTTAAATACATTGCAGACTTGTGGGTTTGTGGTGTCTCACGGGACATTTCGGGCAATATGCCGACTCTCTGATATCAACCAGCATATTCCGACATACACAACCGGTTGCGTTAATCTTGCCTAGATTATTAACGTTTTTGAATATTTTATGGCAAAGCCAACCAGTATTATTGGATTTACATTTATTGAGCATAGGCTTGCAGCCTATGCTCAATACATGTAAATCCAATTATACAATTTGATGTCTCGAGCCTGAGCTGCGGCAGCACCTGTAGCCAGATTCTTCATTCGTGTTCGCCCATTTAAAGTGTCATAGGATTTCTTTTCACATTTAAGTGGCTATATACGGAATTCTACGGAGCCCCGCAGGGGACATGGATTTTTTTTTACTAATTCGTTCCCACAATTCGTTCCCTCATTAACAATTCGTTCCCACGATATAACAATTCGTTCCGTCTAATTAACAATTCCTTCGAATTGTTAAATTGAGGAAACGAATTGTTATTTCGTGGGAACGAATTAATAAATAAAATAATTCTACGTCACCTGAGGGGCTCCGTACCTTTGTGCCAAGACAATCATCAACGTATTAAGCATAATTTCTAGTCAAATGAGGATTTTGTAGCTAATACAATTATGACTGTTTGATTGTATCCCCAAGTATTGTGTATTAACAGCTAACTATCTACTGGCCAATTTCAATATTGATTGTCAAACCAACCACTCAATAGTACATAGTTTACTGCAGTAAGTAATCACAGATGTAGAAAGTAAACACCCTGTTGTGTTTTTAGTAGCATACACAAAATATTGAGCTGTTTTCAAAGGGCGGTTAATAGCATGCATGTTGAAATATCCTGTATTTGTTTTGTTACTAAAGGTTGCTTTTACATAGTAACTCATTCAGAGAATCCAGGGGCCCGTTTCACTAAACTTAGTACGACTAAAATGTTCGTAAGTGCAATTCCACATTATCAATGTTTTCTTGTAAACAAGTATTGGATTTACATGTATTGAGCAGAGGCTGCATATGCAGCCTATGCTCAATACATGTAAATCCATCAATTGAAATGTTCAAACGATCCTAAATTTGCAGACGATCCTAAATTTGCACTTACGAACATTTTAGTCGTACGAAGTTTAGTGAAACGGGCCCCAGTTTGTTTGTGCAGGACAATGGACGAGTTCTGTAAATAGTTGGCAAAGTTTTGTAAACCATGAGGGAAAGGTAACAGTTTGAATATTTTGAAACATTTACTTGAAGATGCTTTTTTTTTTAATATGTTTACTTGGCCCAAATACATCCGCGGAGTTTGTAATGAACAAACAGAGATCGTGGTGGCAAACAGGCGCCCGTTTCACTAAACTTCGTACGACTAAAATGTTCGTAGGTGCAAATTTAGGATCGTCTGCAAATTTCAATTGATGGATTTACATGTATTGAGCATAGGCTGCATATGCTCAATACATGTACATGCAAATTCAATACTTGTTTACAAGAAAACATAATTTTGCACTTGCGAACATTTTAGTCGTACGAAGTTTAGTGAAACGGGCCCCAGCATCTATACGATTATATAATTACATGTGCCCAACGTCCCGTATCCCCGCCAGTGAAGGCTGTTATGTCAATGGAATCAAATAAAATGCTACATCCCCCGGCGAATTCCGGAAATCAGACTCCGTCCCGGCAGGCTGGTTCTCGCTACAGTTAAATAGATTACAGAAAATAACGGTAAACCATGCGGAAACGATTCGGGCGACCCGGTGCAGACATTGGACTAAACTTTGAGAAAATAAACGATGTATGTGGCTTTGACTGGAGAAATAGGGCTTATGGGATTTATGACTAGTGTATTTCCTGATTAAATACCATATTCATATAGTCTGATTACGATTTATGTCGCTTGTTAGAAGCACGATAGGTGTTTCATGGATGTAATGGGGAAGAGTGCAAATCCTGGTCAGGCTGAAGTAGATCATCATTCTTGTTCATCCGTTATGCTTCTATAAAACAGTACAGAGGTGCCCAGGGTGTCCCTTTTAGAGAGGCTCCACTGTAAATCAGGCATACGGGCACCGCAAATCAGGTATATGTGGTTTGCGATCATGAACAGACGTTATCAACGGTGGGAAATGACAATAATCACATGCAATTAAGCAGACATAGATTGTACGGTTTAGAGAGGTTGTGCTGTATAAATCCTTGCAGGCATGCACGAGCAGTATATACATTGACAATAGATTCAATAAATCCCATTTCTGCGGACACGGCCATATATTTTTTTTAACATACCGTTCACACAAATTAAATTTCACTTTCGAGATATTCTAGAATGTTCAATACTGTCCGTTTCATAGAGATTTTCCATGAGCAAACGAGGTTATTCCGAATGTCTTGTGGAATAAGTAAACGCGTATGACACACATCTTAAACCATCTGAATGAAAGTAACTCGCGCATTTATTTTCAAATAATTGAACAGTTTCTACTTCACCCTGAAGGCAATAAATTAACAGTTAATATTCGGTAGATTCTGTGATTTGTATTTTGTTAATGAGACGTTTGTTTATCGCTGCATTGGCAGGCGTTTCCCTCTCGGGCCCTGGGGTATTTACTAATGATTTTCATGTATGGTACATTCAGCCATTCATAGGAAACCATACTCTATGGTGTATACCCAGCGGATCTTCCATGACGGTGTTTTGATTTTATATGATAGTTATTAACCCTTTCACCCCTAAGTAGCTGAATGGGCTGCGATATGTTCGTTTTGCAACCAATCCAATCATCGCAAAATGATTTTCAGACTATTCCATTTATAAAAAAGGGGTATTTGTTTTTCTCAAAAATATGAAAATTACTTTCAAGCAGTGCAGATCCTGATGAGACGGCTCGTTATGAGCCGGCTCATCTGGATCTGCACTGTTTGCATAAACCGATATAGCGGGCTTTCGGGTTCAAAGGGTTAAGTGAGTTTACTGATTTCATAAGAAACGAGGCTATGCCGAGTTTCTTATGAAATAGTTAACTCGTTTAATAAATATCATATTGAATCAGTACAAATGCCATGTTCAATTTATTGCAAAAGTAGGGCATCATATATTGCAACAGTACAGATCACCTAGCGTGTGTTATGTAGCTGTCTCAATTACATAATTAATGCACTAGATTGTTATGTGTTTTCTTTCATACAATACGCCGTGTTATTACAATACGAAAGTCAAGGTTGTGCAGCAAAATTGTGTCAGTATTCGCTAAAACAGTAACACTAGATACTGTGATTGAAGAATTGGTGCTTATAGTATGCGTTGCCAGCCTATAGATATTCAGCAGTTAAAACGCTCCAGCAGCTCTATATCCACACCGGTTATATGAAGCATGTTGGGTGCTTCTCTGACTAACCGGCGAACAGTGTAGGCCCAGATCAGACTGAGCGGACGCGCATGCTGATCTGGGTCTACACTGTTCGCAAAGGCTATAATCCCCATTTCTCCGGTGAGCCAGAAATAAGGATCGACATTCATAGCGGGACCACACATAAAGCAATAACAGTGTTTGGAATGGTATGTGCATGCGCGGTGCCTGTTTATGAATATTCATATTTCCATGATTGCTACCTGGCACCAGATAATCAGGAAATTAATATACCAGTATTTCATTTAGTACATACACTGTGATTTGGCAGTGTAATATATATTTTTCTTTAATATCTTTCTCAAAAATATGTACTTCATTTCTCCCATTACCATGATTAGATCAAGATGCTTAATACAACAAAATATGAATGTCATCATTTGCAATGCATGCCATGTCATGCTTACATCATGTTTATGTACTCATATACCGCATGTTGCGGTCTGAGATCTTAACGAATAAAGATGTTCTGGTCTGTTCTGTTCAATAACGCGGAGTATTAACATCATACTACACTAGTGTAATAAATGTGCAACACGAAAACACGTTTTGTACTAAAAGCTGCAATTTATGATTCTGTGGTTATGCAATAAATATAATATAACCTTTGATTTAATAAGGTATTTATTAACTCACTCCGTTGACTGATTTCATTTAAAACTCGGAACAGCCACGTTTCTAATGAGATCCGTAAGCTAATTTAACAAATACCATATTAAAACATCACTCATTGAAACTTTATTTTGAATTTCTCAGGAGGTTGAACAATTTTCCCCTCGCAATGTAAACAATTCATCTAAATAACTTTCACAATTGCACAGTACATGTGTTTGCATAATAGATTGGCTGAACGAATGTCGTCACATATACAGATGAGCATTGTTAATACGCTCCAGCAGCTCTATATCCACACCGGTTATATGAAGCATGTTGGGTGCTTCTCTGACTAACCGGCGAACAGCGTAGGCCCAGATCAGACTGCGCGGACGCGCAGGCTGATCTGGGTCTACACTGTTCGCAAAGGCTATAATCCCCATTTCTCCGGTGAGCCAGAAAAGGATCGACGCTTTTCTGTCCGTCCCTCTGACTGTAAACGAGATGTTGCAATGACCGTTTTCAGAAAACCAAAGTACACAGTTATGCCAAAACAGCCGCACCATTTCAGACATGCTCATGATACTACACTCACATATTCCTACTGCTTACCGTAATCGTCAGCATAGCTGCAACTTTCACTGGAAACTTGTATTTCTAAGGAATTTGATAGAAAGGTCAACGGGATTGCAGGTACATGATATATCAAACTTAATGGAGTGGCAATATGCACTTGATAATCGCTACCGTATGCTTAGTTTGAGCCGAATGTATCGTTGAGGCATTCGCCAGGCCTTGACGCCTTAATTGAAGTTTGGACGTGCAAAAATGTTCGCTGCAAACGCTATCTAAAATATGGGTCCCCGGAATTACCATCCTTGCCGCATCGCCATGTTATGTAAACACAAATACCGGGACACCTCTATAAACCGGACTCCAATATAAACCATGTGATATTATTTTAATGGCTTTTTTGGTCATCTATCTCATCTGTTACAGTGGAACATCTCTAAACCGTACACCCTGGGGACCTCCCAGGGTGTCCGGTTTAGAGAGGTTCCACTGTATCTCGTGTAATTTGGAATCTGTTTAGAATATTCATGCATTGTTTATTTCGTGAGATTCTTTAATGGATACATTGGTTTCCTGTGTGTATCTTGTTCTCTATTTTGCGAGAGAATCTACGGACGGACAAACGGACGGACGGATGAATGGAATACACCATCTTGCTTTTCAGACGGACGTAGCCACACACAACGAACATTGGGCCCGTTTGTCTCACACGACATGTCATAACTTATAAAGTTTTATACGAGTTCTCATTCACCCCTATAATATCCGAGTAACGTCGCATGATGGCTACCGTGTTTGTTGACAGCGCCTTATAATCAAGGAATAATAGCAGCAGTTAAATGACAACTTTATTGGGCTAATACCCGACTCGCCCACAATGGGTCTGCAATACAATACTTCGCCATGAATGAAATAGGGCACACATGCGAAAATGTACAACTTGGCGTGTTCCATTCCCGGGCCCGACTGACCCGCGATTGCTTCCGACGGTGCAGTTGTATGGGCATTTACACGGCGAGATTGAATCACAAATACGGTATGCTCTTCCATGAAGAGCATACCGTATTTGTGATTCAATCGCGCCGTGCAAATAGATCCACAAATCAAAATGAATACTATTGAAATTGATATAAAACAGATTGGTAGTAACGCTATTGTGTACCTTTTCGCGAGTTTTGATTTAAATTAATAACTGGGTGGAGGCAATAACCTACTCAACAGCATATAGAGACGGTTGGCAAGAAATCCAGCAACAAATATGTACAACAAAAGTGCAATACATATCCTAGCATGCCAGGAATGTACAAAGAATACACCCACATGAATTATCCAATGTCAGTTTCCAAAGCGATGTATGTACAGTCAGTGTAATTAGGTGTTTTATATCATTCAATACACCATTTTCTATGGCTTGTGGTTTCAGGACAGTTGTTTCCTCGGCACATAAACGGTTTTCGTGTTGTCCCTAATTTCGGGACTTTAGTACACAGTCTGTCATTATTTCCACCATTCTGGATGATTATGATCCGGACTGACGGGCTTGTTTGATCTGTGACGATAAATCTTATGGACTTGAATTCACTTTACTATGAGAAAGTTTGGACTTCACTTTCCAATGGATAAGCACTATATCTCTGTCAATATGCACCTCTTCTTCTTAGCCAAATATAAAAGTTGTTTGTACTTTGGCATGGTATCGAACATTCAACTTACATGTTATTATGAAGAATTAATGTACAGTGGGGTCAGCGTGTAAGTGCACACACGAACGTGTGTGTGTGCACTTACACGCTGACCCCACTGTATTATGCCTGAAATATTTGAAAACAATTTACAAAATTGCAACTTATCTGGAGGTCTCTATCGTTCTCCATTTCATAACAATTTGAAGATGAGAGATATCGCATGTTTTATACTCCATATCGCTTGTACGTTGTCTACCATTTCATTGATTACGTCATGAATATCATCATGAATGGAAAACGGGACATATCACATGAACAGTTACGTTAACTGGTATATCAAATAATTAGATAGCATGAGTTTAACGTCACAATATTTTCAGGGGCGGATCCAGCATTTGGTGAACGGGGGTGTCTAGTTGCGGAGATAACATTGTAATCTTTACCTTTCGCAACTAGGGGGTTGTCCTATTTTCGAGCTCTTCGAAATGCACTTTCCTGTGTTTTACGGCATTTAAATTCAGACTCCGCCCCTGATTTTCGTATTATACATACAATGATTACGCCATGAATATCACCTCACCACGAATGGAAAATGGGACATAGCGAGTGAAAATAGACAGCAACGGGTATATTAAATAAGTGCAGTGGAACCTCCCCAGGGTGTCGGGTTTGGAGATGTTCCACTGTAAATCAGACATGTGAGCACTTCATGACAATCATGAAAAGTCACTATAATCAGATGCGAAACTCATCTAAGTATTTCCCCGACTATCAGGTTTAGAGCGGTTCCACTGTAGATTGAATAAGTTTAACTTCACACTATTTGCGTATACTACTGTTTGTCACTGGTATTGTTGTGTTATTGTTACGTAACCGTTACTCAGTGACAGGGACATAATTCAGTACAATTCAGGGGGCCGTTTCACTAAACTTCTTACGACTAAAATGTTCGTAAGTGCAAACATTTCGATAGTTTGTAAATTTCATATTAACAATGTTTTCTTGTACACACTTATGGATTTACATTTATTGAACATAGGCTGCATATGCAGCCTATGCTCAATAAATGTAAATCCATCAATTAAAATTTCCAGACGGTCCTAAATTTGCAGTTACGAACATTTTTAGTCGTACGAAGTTTAGTGAAACGGACCCCAGATCAATTACTTCCAAGAGATTTGTGTCGAAACATTTTATCTAAAGACCAGCGACCAGCGTACATCTAAATCAGCCTATGCTTCCATACAGTCTGATCAGGATCTGCACTGTTCGCCATTCCAACATTGAAACACGCTTCACACTTCTACAAAGCAATACAGATAGTCATCAGGCTACACGAGTTTGCTATTTGATCAGGAGCAACACTGGTCACACATTCTATCAGCCCCATGACCCCAATCACAACCACATATATTCACACATAATGTCTTCAAGTTCCATATTATATGACGTTATATTATATTCCTTTCACTACTAATAACATACATTTAGCTCGCTCAGGAAATAGTTTTAATTGAAAATCGAGTCACCTCCCCTGGAGGCCGTTTCACTAAACTTCGTACGACCAAAATGTTCGTAAGTGCAAAATTATGATCCATCTATTGAAATTTCCAGACTATCCTAAATTTGCACTTACGAACATATTAGCCGTACGAAGTTTAGTGAAACTGGCCCCAGTTTTATTTCGTACATCTATAGCAGTTTAACTTGGCCATGTTTATGTGGTTAACCACCAGCTACAGTAATACTCTTCTACATATACAGTGCAGCCTCCCTAAATCGAACACCCTGGGAGGTCCACAGGATCTCCGGTTTAGAGAGGCTCCACTTTAAATCAGGCATATGGGCACCGCAAAGCCGGTATATGCGGTTTGCGATCATGAACAGACGTTATCAACGGTGAGAAATGACATGGAAAACAAACATACAATTAAGCATACATAGATTGTATGGGAGTCCGGTTTAGAGAGGTTCTACTGTACGACAAACCATTTGCATGCGATTTGATTCAATAATCGCTGAACCGTCATTATAAAACTTACGGAAATCCGGTTATTAGATTTTGTATTCATTATTCTTTTTCTAAAGAAGCATACCTATACGCATATGCATTTTATTGAGTCTTTTTCTGACATCGATGTGGAAGCAATGACGTCATAACCTATAATATGTGCTAAGCTATCACACCCTTATGTATGGGTACTTGTACTAAATGCCGCATGTGCGATGTATGGCATAGTTTTGTTAACGTTTGGTGTAGTTTACAGACATATGTCTACATGTCAATATGTAGTTAGTCTTGATAAGGTAATGTTTCGCGCAACGGACCTCATTAAGGTGTTTCTTTACCCGCATTAACTTCTGGAATTCATACCTTTGTGTTAAAGAAAGCGGACTCGTCGGCGGCAATATTAATGTTCATAATCCCAGATTATCCGTTAATCCGCTCAACAACTTTTGACTTGCGATCTGGAGAGAATATTACGACGTATTCGATTAGTAATAATTAGCTGTACTTGAATGTTGTAAGCATAAGTATGCAATAATGTACTGTTATGCCATACCCGTTCATACGTCAACTACCATGTAATAATATTCGGGTCATTAGTTGATAAAACGGCCGCTAGGACATGTGCGAAAAGTGGGGATCCAGGGGACCGTTTCACTAAACTTCGTACGGTTAAAATGTTCGTAAGTGCAAATTTATGATAGTCTGTAAATTTCACATTAACATTTTTTTCTTGTAAACAATTGTTGGATTTACATTTATTGAGCATAGGCTGCGTATGCAGCCTATGCTCAATAAATGTAAATCCATCAATTGAAATTTCCAGACGATTCAAATTTGCACTTACGAACATTTTAGGCGTACGAAATTTAGTGAAACGGCCTCCAGGACGATGAAACAACTGTTGTACATGGACATAAGCGGCCATAGATTGATCTTGAATGGCGACCACGTGCACGTAGACGGATCTGGGTGTACGCTGGTCGCACATGCCGTTGTCCCCCTTTCTTAGCCGTCGGTCCCTTTATGAAAGGTAACATCGCCGTGAGAAACTAGACCAGTCGACCAGCTTAGGACTACTGGTGGTAAACTAAAGTAGGAGTGGGGGGCATGATGGTCGGGTAAATAATGGGAATGCACTCTGTGCATTTACACACCAAAATGTAGCTACAAAGCATAGAATCAACCTAAGCCCATTACGGTTCAAAAGTTATACAAGCTAAAACTGCACACTTTGCGCACGTTACACACTATATGGAAGCAACACACCAAGCATCAAGCCACTAGGGTGGAATTGTAGCCGAGAGGTTACGACATCCGACTGTCACTCCGCTGGCCCGTGTTCGATCATCGATCCCGGCACTGGAGTTTATGAAATGCAATTGTATTTCCAATTGTTCTACCCAGGTGTGTCTATAGCGGCTTGATGCGTGGGTATTCAAGGCCTAGAGACAATTGAGGCCCTCACATCGAGCAACAAACACAAACACCTCCACCTGCACGCTTTATATTAAGAGTTCCACGCTGGGAACGGACTATACGGACAGGCCAGGATAGATTTCCAAATGGTGACACTAAAGGACTGTCATATCTGTATGAAACACGACAGGTAGGTGTTTGAGTTGCGAATACAGTCGACTACCAATCAAGCGACCCGCGATCAAAATGTTTAGAGCTTCAACACGCATGTTTTATATTCGAGACAACTGAAGGGGGTCAGTGAAATAAGAGGGCTAACTCCATATGGAGTTAGCCCCCTTATTCCACTGACCCCCTTCACTTTTAATCGTTAGATGCAAAACTTCAAAGGGGAGTTAGCCCCCTTATTCCACAGACCCCGTTTAAATTGTCATGCTTAAATGCATGCACGGAACAGTCACCATGAAAATCCCAAGGGTGAAATGGTTAATAGCTGAATCTAGCTGTATTGCAGTTACCCACAAGCCAACACTCATAATACATGACTACAGCCTGCTATGGAATGTTGCTATAAATATGAAGGCACTTGTCAAATATTTGTAAAGACGATATAATAGACTAAATGTGCATAGTTGTACAGTACATACATCTGATATTGCAGTAACTTCACAGCATGCTGGCTTCCCGCGGAGTCGTATTTCATGACACTTTCCATATACCACTGTCGATGACTGTATGGAATGGCACACAGTCAGTCGGCAGGTACATACAATGTCGTCCAACACGTGGATACAGTATATGATAGGCGCATTGGGGCACCCATGGGCGGATCTGGAGGGGGGGGGGGGGGGTGGGGGGGGGGTCCGGGTTGCAGCACGTTCAGCCACGGAGTTTACATAGAGTTTACACAGTTCACCACAAATTGGAGTCTGAATTTAAATTCCGTAAAACACAGGAAAGTGCATTTCGAAGAGCTCGAAAATAGGACAACCCCCTAGTTGCGAACGGTAACTCTTGCAATTACTCTTCGTGGGAACGAATTGTTAAAAACGAATTGCAAAGAAATCCATGTCCCCTGCGGGGCTCCGTAATATGTCGATCACCATGATCATCTATATGCCGTCGGATGAAAAAAGCAACAATTGTGGATGTGGGTCATCTTGCACATTCTCTTAGTACTAATATAATCGTTTTACCTCGTGGATACTTTAATGATTGAATGACGAACAACATATATATAGGCGCTGATGCGGATGCATTTTTGTGAGGAAATGATAATACTATATTCCACAATTAAAAGTGTCCCCATATAGACATTGGATTAATTAATTTAAATAAAATAAAGTAGTAACCATCGCAACGATAGTTATTTTTCAATATTATAGATGTTTATTTTTAATCCTCGATTTTTCTCAGGCGACTGATAAGTACAATTGGCTTCAACAGTACACAATACAAAAACTCTGTGCCTCTAATAACGTCTGGGAAATGATCGCCTCATCTATTTGGCATTAGTAGGAATGTTATATGATAGGACGGCTCATATGACGTCTGTTTATGAATGGACATGTTTTCGTTACATTTGCAAATAGTTTCCCGGCGGGCTTGTGTCATCATGAAATTATAGCTTCTCATTTTCACGGTTTCCTCTTTTCACGGTTTATGAAAATTGCCCAATTTATTACCCATTATGACAACCTGTCACCAGCAACAAACATTACAATGCATTGCATGACAGAACATGGATTGCTATAATTATTCTAAAAGCATCTGTTCGACGACATGAAAGCGACATTTCACGATTTGATAATCACGTCTTCTAAATAAGAGGTATGCACATTTCATATACTGAAATGGCACATGTATCAAAAGGATGGTGGAAACGTCTAGACGTTTCAAGGATGGTGGAAACGTCTAGATTTGAAATGTACGTCAAACGTACCGTCACGGTACGTTTGGCGTACCTTTAAAATCTAGACGTTTCCCCCATCCTTTTGATGGAGGGGAAACATAGCGAAACATATATAGAGAATAGTAGGTTAGTGCCGTGAATGGGAAAAATATCTGGCAAGGCTTAGGAAACGGGATGGGCGAGGCTCTGCCGAGCACATCCCGTTTCCGAGCCGCGCCATATATTTTCCCTATTCACGGCACTAACCTACTATTCTATTTATCCCGTCAACACTTAATAATGGCTTTAAAATGCAAAAAAATAATCCCAACCACCGCACATATTCATACGCAGTGATTAGGTCGTATTGACAGGATATCAAAAATGTTTCACGGTACCGTGTTTCACAGCACATACGCACTTTGTTGACGGGATAAACAACTCTTCGTCATGCCTATAGGTATATGGTGGATAGTCACAACTCGCATATACATGCACCTTATTCCCGACATAGTGTGCATTTATTCTATGTAATACAATGTAGTTATAGTTCGCATATTAATATAATACATTATGTGAACTATAACGGTCTTATTGTTTGGCCCGCCCCGTCGCGTGCCCATGTTCGTTTGAAAGAAGCGCCGCCACTAAATGCGCTTTCAAATTACGAAATTATTACGTAAAATGGCTGTTTGACACCCGAATCTTCAACAAGACGTGACATGTGTTTCGAAATATAAGTGTGTACTTATTTGCAACATGTAATGATTGATTAATATATATTTTCGTCGCAATATGCGATTAATTGAGACGAAATGATGTGTTTCATTGGTCGAGAAACTAAGGTGAAAAATAAAAATGGTGTTGGGGTTCTTTCTAAACATATCACGCATTTATACTGACTCGACTGAATCCATACGCGGTCTTCTCAAACATTGTTGCACTTTCCAAACCCAATTTAAACTTATTAAAATTCTTACTATTACCAAACCACGTGCACAAAATACCTAACAATTTTTTTCTTCCGCATTCTATGACATGGCGCTGTAGTAATACTTGTCATATCTTTTACCATCCTATTATACATTAAATTTCAAATGTCACCGCTAATTATGACGTTAACTGCATACATTGCATGTGTGACACTTGCGATCAATGCATCCTCAGATCAGATTGCGCGGCGCAATCTGATCTGAGTCTGCACTGTTCGCCATCCATTAAATGAAACATCCGTCAACATTATAAGTATCACACATATTGTTAATATGATTCAAGGATTCACAGAATATCATGAGTTAGACTATCGACAAACGCCATAAGCCCAATTCTCCAATCACAACGACAGTTATGAAGTGACATGCCGTAGTATTTCACTGTTTTTGCCCGTTCAGACCTCATTCATATTCACACATGATCCGGCGCGATTCTACCAGGCGTCATGGTAGGTATGCCTCAGCGAAACATAGACCTGCCCTTGAATTAGTTCACATTGTTTGGCACGACGATACACTATATGCGGTTGATATACAGACTAGGCACCCGCTGCGCAATTGTATTCTTATGCACAGTCAAAATATGAAGCGATCCGGTCGTCCTGATTTGCGACCCGACATGAACAAAATAAAACTGGGACAAATGACCTTGCTCAAGGCCACATTCACATACAATGCCAAGGGCAAATGTGCACTGTAATTAAAACACCCTCCATCACTGTCAAGACGCCAATGAACTACATAGATCACACACTCTATAAGTTAATTCGTGTTATAACAGTGTACATTAGGTAATGTAGTTTATATTTCCATATGAGGCTGTTTTCATATAACAGTTCAACTGTTCTTTGAAACTAACAAAATGGTGAACCTGTATAACGATGCCCATATTCCTGGAAGTAAATGTGGCTGGGGATATGGGAGATAAGGGTTTTGCGACCAGTGTGGATCAAGATCAGCCTATGCATTCCATCAATCAAAAACGCGTCATGCTTCTAACAACACATGTTTGTTTTTTATCCCGTCAACACAGTGCGTATGTGCCGTGAAACACGGTGCCGTGAAACATTTTTGATATCCAGTCAATACAATTTTTGCATTTTACAGCCATGTGTAGGTGTTGACGGGATAAATAGAATAGTAGGTTAGTGCCTTGAATGGGAAAAAATATCTGGCGCGGCACGGAAACGGGATGTGCTCGGCAGAGCCTCGCCCATCCCGTTTCCTGAGCCTTGCCAGATATTTTTTCCCATTCACGGCACTAACCTACTATTCTCTATATCATTATCAGGCTACACGAGTGTGCTATTGATCGGACGCTACACTGGTGAAAACTCTCATAAGCCCCTTTTCACCAGTCACAGCCACAAATATCAAATGGTATATCGTGTAATTCTCGGGTTGTTTATTTGTGATTTTAAGTGATTATTTGTGATTTTAAGTGATAGTAAGTGGTTTTCATTTAGATGTATGAAAGGCAACATTTGCAACACTCGTAAAAATGCTCAATGTGTGTGTTTTCCATAAAGGCAAGATTAGTTTGTACTGTGTTCACTATTTCTAATAGACTTTCTAGTAACACTATATCAGTAGCATTTTTTGTAGCATCATCATAAATTGTCATTGTTCCATCGATGGATGCTATGTCTTGGTTGGTGCAAATAATTCCTTTCGTTCACCACATACAGTTGATTTAAACAATAATTCATTTCATTTCATCACGTAGATGAACATGCATACATACATACTACGATGGTAGGATACATAAACAGGATTAGAAAACAAGCTTTCAAAAAGCTTATACGAATTCTTCTCCAGGATCTGGATAACAGCAAGGAATGTAGATGGAATGTAATGAATGTATGGTATATTGTGGTTAACATTCTAATTGTTTGTCCCTACAATTACGAACGCCTGAGGTGTTGCTGTCTGCTATACATGTGTGTTCTATTTTCTCATCGACAACTTGTCTGTCCGGGCTCCAGAACCTCATTCGGTGGAACTGATTCTGATGCGCTGACACAACCTTACACATACAGTTAGCACAGTCTCTCATGATCTGACAGTTCTTGGCATAATAGCCGTTCTCAGAAATGCTACACATATTCTTGTGTCATAAACTAGCAATATGTTGTTTTATATGGTTCTCCTGTTGAGAAAAAGTACCATACGACGTGTGCGACCATCGTAGGACCAGATCAGACTGCGCATATGCGCAGTCTGATCTGGGCCTACGTTGTTCGCCAATCAATCAATGAAGCTGCCTTACAACCATTTGCAAAATGATTAGATCATAAGTCAACGTCTGTGTTCAGCAGGTTCTATAATTGTCACAAACGTTGCAAGGTCTCCTCTGCCAGCCGGCGCCCCATATGCATTCATCGGCGGATCTTTATTGTTTTCTAAACGGTTGTTCCTAGCGAATGATTATGACGTTTGTAACAATCCAGCTATTTGTATACTGCAATGATAGACAGGGACTTTATATTGGTGTCTGTTATGAGACATTGGGCTTGTAGTATTTGTGACCAACATGACTGCTTCACTTTGACTGTGAGTGAGAAAAGTATGCTTTTGGTCGTTGGTGATCTGTCTATCGCATGCTCTGTGACGGTGAATGGTTAAATGGAGCTAATACCCTTCATGCCAAATATAACTCATGATCTCTAGCGTAGTCATTCTGTTATCGCGAAAAAGTGCAACTACAGTTTTGTTAGGATGATGTAATAAGTGACTGAATGGCGAACAGTGCAAACGTTGACAAGAAATGGAGCAGAAACTGCTAGCAAGCACCGGTTGTGTTGGCGCGTAACAGTTGTTGGGCAGTGGCTGTTACTCTATGAAATATGATCATGAGCCACGGCATACGGTATTACATATATATCATTATTATATTGAAGAGCGGCGTGATACAAATCGTGTATATCCTGATCAGACGGTGTGTGGCGTGTGTGTACCTGCTAACCTGGTTTAGCGTGAATGCACTTGGTATTTATATTGGCTGTAAACAGTTTCATGCGATATATTTCCTCTGATGTTTGGTTTATTGCCTTGTTGATTGTTGAACATTGTAGCTATGACAAGACCCCTTGCATTTTTGGAATGTCTTCATAGTTGTGCACGATATGCTTGCATGTTGCACTTCTGTTGTGCGTATTTCGGTGGATGATTTTTGTACTATAATACATGGTCATATTACACATGTTCGTGTAGCTAAGAGCAGTAAACAAATTGACACCACAAAACAAAACCACTTTCTTTTTGTTCTTGACTTTTTGTTATTGCCACATACAAAATCATGTGGGGAACTCAGTATGAACTTATATTAAGTATGCCAGACGAAGTTTTCAGGACAGTGTCAATTCTACATGTACATATAGTAAGCGGAATTTTATTTTACTACATGAACCATACCAGTAAACAACAGTGCCATTGCGTGTTGTGCGACACTCCAAATTAAATTAAAATATAATGTTTCATATTTTCCTTTCTTAAGTAATCTCATATTGCCAGTACATTACGTCTTTTTTAACGTTTAGTTTCTTTGAAGTTTCACCGAGTTCGACATGCAACCCATTGTCTGTTTCGCAATATACTGAATCCCAACACACATATGAGAGTTTCACGTCTCTCATTTTTAATTTATTACATTGTAATTTATATAAATGACGTGGAAAGTTGAATGAAATTTCAGATCAGTCCACGTCATTTATAGCTGCATGTATTTTCTCTGAAATTTCTTTCAAAGTCCACGTCATTTATAGCTGCACGTATTTTCTCTTAAATTTCTTTCAAAGTCCACGTCATTTATAGCTGCATGTATTTTCTCTGAAATTTCTTTCAAATTCCACGTCATTTATAGCTGCATGCAAATTCTCTGAAATTTCTTTCATATCTCACGTCATTTATAGCTACATGTACATGTATTTTCTCTGACATTCTTCCAAAGTCCACGTCATGTACAGCTACAGGTACACATGAATAAGTTCGAGACAACTCTCTGTACAACTAGCACTAAATAAGGTATATTATTTCATGTTTGCCTCCATATCATTAGTAGGACTTTCCGTGCAATATAATTCGATCCCCGTCTTTTCTAATACGATGTTCAAGATCAGTGTTGATATGAACACCTTTGCCAGGTGTGTTGTCAGTCCTTTGTCTTACGTATGTGGGCCACAGATGCAGCTGATTACCTGTCAATTACGTTAGTTACATGTCCATAAATTAGCGCCCTGTTTTCGATAGGGGCACCATTGTCTTTGTCAAGCAGTGTAGTATCTGCTTGCATGCAGTACACGTGCAACGTATACAACCATGTCGTTTGTTTCCTCTCCTGAATTCAAAGCTATGTATCCGCCGATAGGTCTTGTTCTTGGGAAAGAGTAACACTGTGATATGGGTATACACAGGTTGAGAACGCTTACCTGAGATTTTAAATGTTCTCATGAGTAAGCTGAGTGATATGAGATATTCTTATATACTCTCCTCTATGACATGAACCCGTAAAGGGTCACGCTACAGACCCATCTAGGGGGTAGTAAAGGTGTCAAGGGGAACAACTTCATTCAATATATGCATTCTTGTCCTTACAAATCACTGCAGTTGACTGTATTGATTTCGTCTGAAGAAAATGATATGCGAGTTGTATTGTTTTCGCTTTTTCAGGTTACGAATCACAATTAATTAACCAGTTAAATGTAGTGGGAGCATGCAATGGTATTGTTTGTGCAAGATAGGCGTAGTTAACATGTCTAATAAATTAAAAACACTTGAAATACGGCACGGAGATAGACAACGTCACACGTGTCACGTGGTTCCTATATATAGTACATACTACTTCTCAACACGTAGTTAAGTTTCCTATGTGTAGATGGACCATGCAAAATAATAAATAGTAACTTGCCATGTGAGTTAATTTTTTTATAACATGGTTCCCCAACGCTTCTGCGGCCCCAAAGAACACATATGAGAAACTAGTTGATGTTTATTTATCCATAGACACCGTTTTTGCTGACTAATATACATCCAAGGTGCATGGTTACAACAGCAGCAATAATGGCTGAAAGTGTTGAAAGCGCGCCCACTGGCACTCCAACGTAAGTATTTTTTGATATTTTCCTTAATAGGCAACGGATTTTGATGAAATATGGCTCAGCAAACGCGACTTCATGAGCTGCATTTGGTGGTCCCGGGAGTTCGGCACATACTTATGTCGTTTTGCGTAGAATTTGATTTCCGTGTCTGTATACACGGAAATCGATTCTTCGCAAAAACGACAGAAGTTTGGGCCAAAGTACCGAGACCACCAACTGCAGATTAACAAGACGCGTTGGATGCGCCATATTGCATCAAAGTCTGTTACATAATAAGGACAACATAAAAGAATACGTACTTTGAATCGGAGGGCTTCTTGAAGTTTCAGTACTTGTTGCTGTTGTTGTAACCACGTGATCATATCGATATCAGTAAGAAAAAATCCTTTAGAGTGCTCGTATGTTTTACCAATGTAATTCTCAAACGGGGAAATGCGTAATCATGGATGAATCTGAACGCATCCAGACAATAACAGTCTACTGTCTGTTCCACGTTTTTCTGCCGACCAACATTTGGCTATTAAACACATTACATCGAAAAAAATAAATAAAATGCAATTACGGTTTCATCAATAACAAAAAAGTCACACTCCCCAATTGCATACAATTAACGCGATAAAACTTAAACAATATGAAACATCATACAAGTGCCTGTACAATGTGCACGACGTGTACACAATACAAATCAACATTATAATCATCATTTATAATAATAGTAATAGCCTATTACATTAGTCTACAGCAACTCAAGTCATTTGCACACTGGTGAAATTCCATTTCATAGCTGTATTTGGAATGATTGGATACATAGTTACACGCAGTACAGTGTACGTGTGTGAGACTGAGACACCACATGGCACTAATAAAGTCATTTACACACTATTTATCTGGAAATATGTGTTATAGTGACCAGCAAACCCCGGTCAAACTATTAAACAAGACCATTAAACTGTATTGCTTCAATGGTCGTTTACGATTACACATGCAAGTATGCAGCCATGATGCCAGACAGTCAATAATAATTTGCATAGTTACGTAGTAGTCATTACGGAGTGTGAATTGCTACGTCAAACCTGACAGGTTGAACCCGCAGCACTGAAGTCTTACATGACATTATTCCGGGGGCATATCGGGTTGCTATCGCCCGTTGATGAAATAATGAATACCAGGTGACCGTATGTTGATATCAAATTAGGAAATGTGTATGAATTCCGAGTCCCGCCTCGGAATTCATACCGTTTACGAACTGAGACTAATACACTTGTTATTAAAAGACGTTAGCCTGGCATTTTATTAATCAGAATAACTATTTATACGTATATAGCATACGTTTAATATGGTTTTATTTGAAAGTGCAACATAACACTGACGTCACCAGGCGCGGATCCAGGATTTCGGGTTGGGTGGGGGGGGGGGCGTAACTATTTTGCAATACTTGACTATATTATCGAACGAGCTAAGCTCGTTCGATAATATAGACAAGTATTGCAAAATAGTCGACCGAGCGGAGCGGAGCAGAAAAATGCATGGAATACATGGCACTTGGCATGAAACGTGCCTTGTAACTTGTAAAAAATCTTTACTGGGCGAATTTTAGGGGGGGGGGGAGGGGGGGGGGGAGGCGGCGCGCCGGGTCCGCCCCCCCCCCCCCCCCACCCCCCCCCCCCCCCCTGAATCCGCCCATGGTCACTCAATAACCTCATGTGACGTCGTTCGAGCAATGAAACGCCAGCGAAAGATCAATGTGGAACTAGGTATCTGATAAAATATGGATTAAAGTTTATCTTAATGCACGGGTATTGTTTTTGTTATTAGACAGACGCCATGTTTTCACATCGAGGCATAATTTACGCATGATCTGCACGTAAGCCCGAGTTATTTCCGGTACAACGCTACATACACGGTCATATCCTGTATTAGACACATGCTCTGCAATAGTTGAATACGTCACTGTGGGCAATTATGTTATTTTAGAGAATTAAATGGTGCACCACAATGTTGTTTAACTTGCAGCAGCATCTGCGATTGCTGAATTTCACACTTGGTTTAATTGACAGAGACATACGTAGGTTACACATATATATTGCACTGGCTCATATATAGAGAAATATTCCACTGGTTGGAAATGGTACTTAACGGTTTATGTGACCATTGCATTTCAGTAGCCTATTTCACCAACATTGCAAAGTATACTTTTTTAGCAAAGTGTACTTTGAAGGAGTAATCATTGATTTTTCCCGAACTACACTATTTCATATAGAACTAATAACTGCATATATTTGATGATTGAAAGTATGCAGAATTTTTATACTGAATGTATTACATTATCACAGCCAAAATGGCTGTGATAATGTAATAAATTCAGTATAATTAAATAAAATTATCCTTAAATTGAAAATTTCTCCCTCAAAGTGAAAATAATACTTTGTAATTTTCGTGAAATCGGCTACAGAACTGACATTGTCGTGTATGTATTGCAGAATTTCTCTAACACGGACATCCTGTAAATATGTGTGTATATTTGGATGAATGTCATTGTAGCAGCTTATATATATATATATATTTATTTATTTATTCACATTTACGACAAGTAAGTTTTGTAACTTTCCAAGGTTGCATTTGGTAAAACTTACAGTATTGTTTTCACATGCATTGGAGAGAAATTGGTTACGTGTATGTTAGCACCCACGCCACATTTAACGCTTAGTTTAGTCATTATGTGTCTCTTTAAATAGATATAAGTGCGCAACATGCATGTTTTGAATTTACATTAAATTGAATGTGCATCTTGTTATTTCATGTGCGCACAGACACTGTTTCTGTATGTGAATATGGAATGGTGGCGAAACAATTGAACACAAGACAAACACGACCAGCATACGACGGAGCCCCGCAGGAGACATATTTTTTTGTGTATTAATTGTTTACCACGAAATAACAATTCGTTCCCTCAATTTAACAATTCGTTCCCTCGAATTAACAATTCGTTCCCACGATATAACAATTCGTTCCCTAGAATTAAAAAATCGTTCCCACGAAATGACAATTCGTTCCCTCAATTTAACATTTCGTTCCATCGAATTAACAATTCGTTCCCACGAATTAACAATTCGTTCCCGTCTAGCTAAGCATACTTTGAGGGAGTAATCATTTATTTTTCCCGCAATGCATTATTTCATAAAGACCTAACGACTGCATATATTTGATGATTAAAAATATGCAGAATTATTATACTGAATGTATTACATTATCACAGCCAAATTGGCTAAAAAAATATCTTTTTAACATTCTTATTATACTGAATTCTTATTATACTGAATTTATTACTAATTATCACAGCCAAAAGGGCTGTGATAATGTAATAAATTCAGTATAATAATTCTGCGTACTTATCATCAAATATGTGCAGTCGTTAGCTCTATATGAATGCATTTCGGGAAAAATAAATGATTACTCCCTCAAAGTACACTTTGCTAGACAAGTATGCTTTTTGTGAAATAGGCTACATGTAATGCCATTGTCATCGGATCTAAATGACAATGATCTACATCAAAATTAAGCACACTGGTATTTTGGGGAACCCGATGAGAAAGGATATGCTCTACTAGCATTGCTACAAACGGTGCAATATGTCGGTAACATTTAGATGACGCATTTTAGCAATATGCTCAGTATTGCAATATTGCTGATCGTGTCATTCATACTGTCGTAATTTGCATTGCTATTTTCATTGCAACGGTTCTCCATTTCATTTCTACTGTCATTGATACCAATGGTTAGATGTTCGGTAACTGTTCGATGACCGCTCGGTTTTGCAATATTGTTGGTTGTGTCATTCGTAATCTCGCATTTCGCAATGCTATTTTCATGGTTTTCCATTTCATTGAACACTGTAGACAATTGAAAGAGTCAGTTGAATAAGAGGACTAACTCCTTCATGGAGTTAGTCCTATTATTCCACTGGCCCATTCAATGATATGACTACGAATATACATACACGTACTGATGTGATATTTATGCCGTCAACACAGTGCGTATGTGCCATGAAACACGGTGCCGTGAAACAGAGCAGAGCCTCGCCCATCCCGTTTCCTAAGCCTTGCCAGATATTGTTTCCATTCCCAGCACTAACCTACTATTCTCTATTTACACCGACCGCTGTAACACAAGTCTCCATTGCACATTGTGTATCACACGTATCAAGATATGCATCTTTCCATTTGCAACATAATAAGTCATGCCCTATGAATTTTAATCGCAAGTGTCGAATTTTAAAACATGTTTCGCCACAACCAGCCCTTGTTGTAAGTCATCGCCAATTAGCATACCGTTAATGGTGCGTGAACTGTTAATATCTTATATGGTTCCTTCTTCAGAATTCAGAATTTTTGCTTAGTTGCTATTTTAAGATGGCAATGTCCGTACAGTCAATGCTGTGTGTTGATCTAGAGCATCTTTATAAATGCTGCTGTCGTAGTACTGGTGGTCATGTCGCACGAATGTCAATTTTATTATTACGCAAATGGTATATGTGGCTGTGTCTGCAGACACTCCACGAATATCAGCCAATCAAAAGCTTAGCGAAGACGTCTCGGGGAAAACCGATCAACATTAGACAGCATGGCTTCTCTAGAAATTATAAATATGTCGGTGCGATTGTCTGTCGTGACATATTGGACGGGCATACATGTAGGTTTGATCAATGTTTTGTTCGATGCAAAATGTTTCTTTACGGACCGGGACGACGTAAACGTGTAGTTTGAAGCCGATGTTTGCGCTGTCATATATTAGTGTTGGCCCCAAAAATGTTACCGAAGTCTTACGACTAGACGAAAGTGCAGACTTTTGTTGAACAAAATAATCCATAACTCGAAAACGCGTTGACATAGCGAATCGAGGAATATATCATTGCGGAGGGCTAACATTTGCTTAACTTCTGCAAATGGGAGAAATTGCTATACATCGGTTGGCTGTTTCGTGAGAGTCCGTTGTCTCGAGGCCGTCCGAGTACGGCCCATTAAAAACATAGCGACCTTGGTAATTTGTTATAATAGGAAGTAAACCATTCTTTACCTTATTTTGTTTCCACCTATTGATGCTTCTATTTATATTTAATGTATTTATGAACCTAGGTTCGTTACTTCAACATGTGGTTAAAACGTAGTGTGTGTCACTGTTGTATGCATGTCCGCAGAGTTCAATATGCAATTGCTGAAGACGCGCGAATGATACTTAAGGTACACAGTTAACCCGAATGTTCTGGCCGCCATGCATTTCGACAGCCGGAAAAGACTGGACCCGGTTGTTCAAAGCTTCTGTTAGCTTAACAGACTGTTAAATCCTTAGCATTGCTAAGGATTTAACAGTCTGTTAAGCTAACAGAGGTTTTGAGCAACGGGGCCCTGATTGGTACTCAATCAACCATTTGCAAAGAACACCAATCTCAGAGAAAATGTCTGCATGGCCGATCTGGTGCCCTCAATGAATGTTATGTAGTTTAAGTCACGTGACGTATGATAATTTGAAGCCATTCTGAAATGTGGCTATGACTGGAGAAATGGGCTTATGGGATTCGTGACCAGAGTAGCTTTTGATCAAATAATATACTTCTGTAGCCTGACAACGATCTATTTTGCTTGTTGGAAGCATGGCGGGTGTTTCTTTTATGGAATGTTGAACAGTGCAGATCCTGATCAGACTATGATCTGGATCTACACTGCTCGCAAATACCTATAAACCCCATTCCTCCAGTAATATCCACAAATATGTTGCAATATCACTTTGCTAAATATAAATAACTGGCAGGAAATTGAGCAGAAGAAATGTGCTTTATTGAAACCATAAAGTGGTCGTGCTTGTCAAATTGTTTAAAATTATAACCACAAATTGGGACGGGTGTTATTTAATCAATAGACTCGCAAAGATATCATCGACTGTTCCATAAATATACCACACATTATGCAACACGATACTCTAATTTCTCATGATTTATGGCCGGTTTGACAGAACGGTTTCCGGGATAGCGACTTAACTAAATAGCACGGATTGCGCTTCTGAACTTTTGGTATAATAGTCGTCCTACGGCAGGTGTTTGTGCAATGCAAGGAGAAAGAAAGGACAAGTATAACACGTTCGACGCATACAGTGGCAACGTCTGCCAACATATATTTTGAAATTTGAAGATAGTTTACATGTAACTGTCAATGTAGCTGCACGTTTTCCGCCTTACAGGCAAAAGGTCGCAATACGTAATGCAATGTAATGTAATGTAATGTAATGTAATTAGAGGTATGTACTCAGAACAACGGCTAATGATATAAATGTTTATAAAACAATACAATTGAAATCAGCGTTCGTGTGAGTACCTTGGACTAGTCTGAACATAATTTTGTGACGATTGGGTTGGTCTGAAAATATACATATCAAAATCCATTCCAGTTAGTTAGGGTTGAAACTTGAAAGGGTTAAGCCGTTTTACCAAATGAAGAGGCTACCGGCTAACGGATTTCGCATCTGCACTGTTCGCCATTCCGTCATCAATAAATCATACGTGATGCTGGTAACAAGGAATATAGATCGCTATCATGATAGTGGAGTGTGCTTATTCATCAGGGGGCCGTTTCACTAAACTTCTTACGACTAAAATGTTCGTAAGTGCAATATTATAATAGTCTGTAAATATCACATTATCAATGTTTTCTTGTAAACAATTGATGGATTTACATTTATTGAGCATAGGCTGCTTATGCAGCCTATGCTCAATAAATGTAAATCCATCAATTGAAATTTCCAGACGATCTTAAATTTGCACCCACGAACATTTTAGTCGTACGAAGTTTAGTGAAACGGGCCCCTGGATCTACACTTGTCACAAAACCAATAAGTCCCACTTCTCCAGTCACACCTAGATAGATATACACGATTTCGGTAATTAAACCAGCCTGCCCATCGGAATCAATTTCGTGGGAGAAATCCGCGCACTTTGGGCGAAATAATTATAGTTATAAATACACAACGAGATTGAACTATTGACAGAAATTGCATGTGTGTATGTTTTCATACCTAATCCGCAATTCAATGGATTTTCTAGTAGATTTGTATACCTAAATGAAAATTTGAACTATGTAGCATGTGTGGTCAATGTAGACCCAGCTCAGCATACGGCCCAGTGCCACGTCTGACAAGAGTATACATTGCTTGCAAGAGTCAGGTTTTGGCATTAAAATTGGTACGGATTGCATTGGCGCCAATATAGACATGCACTTGTATAATCACCAATCACATAAGATCTGTTTTCTGATAACACGGACCAATTGTGAAGACCGTTATTAAATTTGAACAACTTTACAGTCAGGAATAATATCAATTTAATATTTAAAGTCATTGATAGAATGTGTGCCATTGTAATGAGCCCATTCACAAATACTTGTTCAAAGAGTCGTAAGCTTTACATAGTATTATGTCGATAGGAACACCCGATCTGGCGAACAAATAACATACGGGCGGCCCGGCCAAGGGATAATGGGCCTTGTATGAGCGATTTCGCCGATCAGTATACCGTAGGCGTTCTCTAAGCTGGACATCCCGAAACCCTCTATAAGTTATGATACAGTGAAACCTCGCTAAACCGGACACCCTGGGAGGTCCCCAGGGTGTCCGGTTTAGAGAGGTTTCACTGTAAATCAGGCATTTGATAATTCCGAGCCATAGTTGTGTGCTATGCGATCACGAACAGGCATTATCACCTGAGATAAATGACCAAGAAACCCATCAAAATCACGATCACATATGTCCTTGTTGTCCGGTTTAGAGAGGTTCCACTGTATTAATTTTACTGTAATGTAATTCCAGCACAAAAATATTTACACAATTCCCTAACATTTGATTGGTCCGTAGCAAGTCTCTGTCCAAAATGTATATCACAGTAAACTCCCACGTCGAACTACATTCCGTAACCGTCAGGCGCAGTTAAATTAATTCTTAAGAAAACGGAAAATAAACACATTTTCTTGATGAATTTATTTCAAATGCTGGAATTATAAGGAATGAATGGCCTTTTCGTTGCATTTATCGGGGATATAAACTTGGAAAAGTCGCGGGAATACTGGACGAGGCCTTCCGGCCTTCGTCCAGTATTCCCGCGACTTTTCCAAGTTTATACCCCGATAAATTCCACAAAAAGGCCATTCATTCCTATAATGCATTCCTACAGTAGGAAAAGGATATATGCTACGGAGGGGACATGTTTTTTTTCAACGAAATAACAATTCGTTCCCACGAATTAACAATTCGTTCCCTCGATATAACAATTCGTTCCCTCGAATTAACAATTTGTTCCCTCGAATTAACAATTCGTTCCCACGAAATGACAATTCGTTCCCTCAATTTAACAATTCGTTCCCTCGAATTAACAATTCGTTCCAATGATGTAACAATTCGTTCCCACGAATTAACAATTCGTTCCCGTGGGAACGAATTGTTATTTCGTGGGAACGAATTGTTATTTCGTGTTAAAATGCCATGAGCCCCCATTTCTTCAGTTACAGCTACATAACAGTGTAGCCCCAGATCAGCCTCCAATTCAAATGATTGCAAAGGACACTTTTTATCAGCCTGCGACCCAACAGATATAGCAGCTTATTCATACGTCAAGTCGTGTTGCCCGCCCCACAACATTTTAGGCCGCATACAACAATAATAACGACGTGTTCGCTGTATGTTTGGACTCCTGTTTTATCTGATGAATTAACAGTACCCAGAGGCGTAAAGAAAGAACAACAGTTGTCGTGGAAAAAGCCCCCATGTCCTTAAATGTCTCATGACTGTGTTCTTCTATTGATTGTACTATGGCTGGCCGCCAAGATCTATTTTACGAAACTCGCCAGGCCACCGAAAGGAGCAATGGACATACAGTTTACTGCTAATGGTCTAGTGCTTTCTGCACACTGCATAACGGGCACGCGCATGCGCTGAACACAGCGAGAGGACAGGTGGTCCAAGGATACAACAATCATATTGCTTTATTCGACAAGTTTTATTCACTAATCGACACTATATAGGTTATATGATAGATGAAGATTGATATCATTAACGATAAATCAGATCGCTTGACAAATTATATTTGTATTAATTCATTCATGACTTCATAAACAACATCAGTCTATAGGTGTCAGTATGCAAAGCAGGTATATAGAGAATAGTAGGTTAGTGCCGTGAATGGGAAAACATATCTGGCAAGGCTTAGGAAACGGGATGGGCGAGGATATGCCGAGCACATCCCGTTTCCAAGCCGCGCCAGATATTTTTCCCATTCACGGCACTAACCTACTATTCTATTTATCCCGTCAACACCTACTAATGGCTTTAAAATGCAAAAAGATAATCACAGCCACCGCACATATTCATACGCAGTGATTAGGTCGTATTGGCAGGATATCAAAAATGTTTCACAGCACCGTGTTTCACGGCACATGCGCACTGTGTTAACGGGATAAAAGCTGGTATTTATGATACTACGCACGCGCTTGTTGCCAAACCTACGCAGCAATGAGTTAAGGTTTTAGTAAAAACCCACGTAAACATTGACATATTGAAAATAAAGTACATGTGTAACATCAGAATAGTCAGTTCTGTCCAAAAAAGTAGTTGGATACGTCTTATACGGAACACATAAACGCCTTTCCAGACAACCACGCAGCCATTGTCCTGGGGCCCGTTTCACTAAACTTCGTACGACTAAATTGTTCGTAAGCGCTAAATTAGGATAGTCTGTAAATTTCACATTAACAATGTTTTCTTGTAAACAATTATTGGATTTACTCAATAAATGTAAAACAATCAATTGAAAGTTCCAGACGATCCTAAATTTGCACGTACGAACATTTTAGTCGTATGAAGTTTAGTGAAACGGGCCCCTGGTGTCTGTACTAGTCTATACAATGTAAGAGCATTTTCAACATCGTGGCAACATCTAAAGGTTTCCTTCATATACAATCGGAGATGCAAGTGTCAAAATCACCAATTGAGATCAAAGTTTGAGTGCACAATTCACGTTTAACATGTTTGACTGAACATTCTAAAACTAATAAGTAGATACCAATGGTCAGGATGCACAAAAAGGATCACAATTTCTCTGTTTTTTTTCCCCACAAAACTCTGTTGTTCTTTTTTGTCTGAGACTGAGTATACGTGGATTGCATGTGTCGTGCATTGGGTTCCAGCTTGGACCAACCAGTTTTTTATGCTTGGAAATTCGTCGCAAGCGATATTATATTTGAAGAAATATACAATGAAAAATGGATGGTGATCAATGTGTATATGAAGTTTCAAGTTTATATACGAAGCTAAATCTCTGTGGTCAATACCACCTTTGCTAAGTATGGACAGCCTAATAAAATCAGATTGTCAATTGGTCCGGCGGACGAGCCGGTACGATAAGTGCTACCTCGCCCCCCCCCCCCCCCCCCCCGAGAACCCATTTCTGCGGGATACTGATTCATCTACATTGAACAAAATTATTTTTCAATACTTTCTTTATTTCTCTTGAGCATGATGTTACAGTGGAACCTCTCTCAACGGGACACATTGGGAGGTCCACAATCATGGTGTCCGTTAGAGAGAGGTTCCACTGTGATCAAGCACTCCATGAACAATTCCTATCATTTTCAATCACGAACAGACGCGATAATGAAATAGATTACAGTGAAGCCCATCCAATTTAAACACAACGGGGTCCCCAGAGAGAGGTGTCACTGTATCACCCATTTGCACCGTGTCGGCGGTTCTATTAAATGGTAACAACATAAACGTACGCTAAGAAAAAAATGAATGTCAAGAGAAAAATAAAATGTATCTTCAGCATGCAATGTATTCAGATAAATGTATATACCACTGTTGGATGCCACGGACCCTTTCAACACTAGAGACCTATTTCCTAATATTTGCAAACGGTGTAGATCATGATGAGCCGGCTCGTAACGAGCCGTCTCATCAAGATCTGCACCATTTGTGGATAATATTTAATATTTACAAAATTACCCTTTTTTACATGATGGAACAGCCTTAAACGGTAACGTGAAATAGTCCATGTCAGTTAGTTATGGGTTAAAGGGTTAAATAGTCCGTGGTTTGACACATCGATTGACAGATGTGGGGCACGCTCGATTAGAACGCCGTCTCCAGCCGACAGTGCCAACCCTAGTGTATATTTACTGTCTAGTAGTATTGCCGAATCAATCACAGCAGAGCAAACACGTAGTTTAAAACGGGAAACATTGGGATCACATACGATCTCGTACATGTATAGTGAATATGTCACGCAACATTGGACATAACAGTCAAAATGCATGTAAGTTTAACCACACTAAATCATTCAGTAGTCCATAAAAAGGAACTCTTTGTATTTAGTCCATATACTGTCAAACCTGTGAATAAAGGCCACCAATAGGAAGAGCAAATCTGGCATCTGGTGGTCTTTGATCGCATGTTCATTTATGTAGTAATTGAATAGTTTGGAAAACAAAAGCGTGGCTGCTATAGACGGGTAATTGTTATTCGGAGGTGGCCTTTCGCACAGGTTCGACTGCCTGTATTTTCTTTCAGAACTTGTTAAAATGGTGTACTTTCGTGTATCGTGTTCGTGTATCTTTAAACCATTATAAAAAATGTATAATTTTTTTTTTAAATAATTAAACCTATATATTAATTAGTGTTGATCAAGAACAGGATATGTGCAGATTGTGGAAAAACAGGTCCCATAAAACCCATATGAAAAATGAAACAAGCAGAGACTGGCCAGATTTGGAATACATTTTGAGGTTAATTATCAACAATCAATTGTGGGGGTCCGGCATGTAAATTCATCCGAGTGTTCGGTCTGTAACGCATGTCGCCCTGTGTTGCAGACAGAAAATTCGGGTTATATGTATATCACGGTGCATGATCACGTGGTTACAACAACAACAACGTCGCCCACTCCAAAGTAAGTATTATTTTATATTTTCCTTAATATTCAACGGATTTTGATGAAATATGGCGCAGCAAACGCGTCTTCATGTGGTCCAGGGAGTTTGGCACAGACTTATGTCGTTTTTGCAAAGAATCGATTTCCGTGTCGGAGACACGGAAATCGATTCTTCGCAAAAACGACAGAAGTTTAGACGAAGATAGAGAGACCACCAAATGCAGCTTAACAAGACGCGTTTGATGCGCCATATTTCATCAAAATCCCTTACGTAATAAGGACAATATAACAGAATACGTACTTTGAATCAGATTGATTCTGGAAGTTTCAGTACTTGTTGTTGTTGTTAGTGATCATACACCGTGTATATGTACCCTGTACAGTAAAACATTGGTATACCGATCACACAGAAAAAAACAATCAGTGCTTTTAATTGTGTCTGTTCATCTGACACAGTGCCTTTATGATGACGTGCGTATTTCGGAAAATTTCCTTCAGTTTGAACTATCGCAATTAACAAATGATATCACTGTTGATGGTTATCTTGTTATTTGGCTGATTAGTCCATAAACTTTAGCAGCGGACAGGATTGACAATCGGACGTCGGCAAAGTAAATAAAATTAACGGCAGCACGCACATTCGGGACAAGCTATCGCTTATCTCATTGGATCTAAAGGACGGAATAAAGACACCTGCTAAATCGCTAATGATTGTGTTTAGTTTAATTTTCCCACGTGAAATATGCATTTCTACGAGTTTGCTATATCAGCCAGTAAAGTAAATAGTGGCTATACAAACGTTCACAACTGTCGTCGTCTAAGACACCTGCAGGAGCAGAGTATATCTGGGTCAAATATTAATTGATAGGCCATGAGTATATACATGTTTGCATTTGCACGGTCATGTGTCATGTGTCGTGGAATTGTTGGCTGCTTTTCTATATTGCTTATAAAAAATAGCAGTCATAGTTTCTAGAGAATGCTTACATTGAAAATAGTGAGATTCGTAAATTTAGTTGTAAAAATAGCTAAATTTGCTAAAATAGCGAACTACTAAAAATATAAAAATGCGTTTCATCAATTGGTCCGCTGGCTGTGCGAGCAGCATAGCCCCAGATGAGACTGCGCATCATCCGCGCAGTCTCATCTGGGGCTATGCTGGTCGCTATTCCATCAGTTAAAGTATGTTTAATTGTCCGGGAATAAGACGTTTCATCAATCCCTGATTATATGAACATGCATACAGATCAATATCTACACTGAACACGG
This sequence comes from Conchocele bisecta, assembly GCA_029237695.1. Lineage (NCBI taxonomy): Eukaryota > Metazoa > Mollusca > Bivalvia > Lucinida > Thyasiridae > Conchocele > Conchocele bisecta. Next base: position 99,629,719 of record CM055266.1, on the reverse strand, counting down.
TTGACACAAGGTCCCTTGCTCAGCATACGGTCCAATTTCCAATGTCATTTAAGGATAATTTCCAACATGCTTAAATGATTTAATATGCACTTGACATTGTGCTTAGGTGAACTTGTTCAGTAGCAATTTATCGTAAACTACGTCAATGCTATGAACTACTGTCTGTTCCACGTTTTGCTGCCGGCGAACATTTGGCTATTAAACACATTAAATTAAATTTTTTTTTTAAATGTAAGTACTTTTTCATCAATAAAAAAAAAGTCACTCTCCACAAATCAAATTTTATTGTGATTTTTTTTATTTGTTGACCGATTTTTTTCCTAGTTACATCATTTCCAAGCTATCTAACTAGGTTTCGGAGTTAATCTCCAATTTGTTTTCGTTTTTTGACTCCTACACCAGCTCCTTCTCCTTTTCGCAATAAAATCAATATTTGATGGAATTTCATCAAATAGCGGAGGGTGACTTTTTTGTAACGATGAAAAAGTACTTATATTTAAACATTTTTTAAATTTAATGTGTTTAATAGCCAAAAGTTCGTCGGCAGCTAAACGTGCAACAGACAGTAGTCAGGCAGTTGCGAAAAACGTCAATTACAAATTTCATTCATACACACTGCAGTTTTTTTCCCGAGGTTAATACGTGTCGTAGTTTGATTGCAGTCAATTATGATAACATGCTAAAAAATAATTTTTGAATTCGAAATTAAGTGATATTATTTGCAATGAATAATTGGCGATACAGCCTTTGATAGTATAGCAATCAAATTGTCTATTATGAAGTCGCTTTGATGTTTTTCGTATTTTAGCTCAGAGGTGACGATACGAAGGTCGTGTACTAATGTGCTATTATAAAAATAATACTTATATAAGTAGTTTTCTTAAATTGTGACGATGTATGAGGAAATGCGGCTTATGTAATTTCTTGTCAATCCATCTCCTCATATGTTAACGCGCCACACCAGGCGGATGATATTACTTAATACGCATGACTTGGGTTTTTGTTTGAGTGGCGAACAGTGAATACCCGGATCAGACTGCGCGGATGCGCAGTCTGATCTGGGTATACACTGATCGCAAAGAACCACACTTCCCGTATCTCCAATCAAATATAAGTAGTAATTATATTAAATTATGTAAATACGCTTATTACGCATTAGGTAATTTAATAAGAAAAAAAAGTTGCACATTTGCGAAACGTACATTATCAAATGTTTTATTTTCCACCAGCACAATTACATGACGATGTTCGCCTACGCCATTAACAACAGTTTAAATTGAAAAATTAAAACAGCCCCACCCATCTGGTTGCTACCAGCGTAACCCGAATTTTCTGCGTTACCGACAGAACATTCGGGTTACTACAAACTCAGAACAATGTTTGCGTTGCCTTTTATACATTATGCTGGTATCTGTGCATTTATACATTATGTTGTTATCGGTGCATTTATACATTATGCTGGTATCTGTGCATTTATACATTATGTTGTATCGGTGCATTTATACATTATGCTGGTATCGGTGCATTTATACATTATGCTCGTTATACGGTGCATACATATTATGCTGTTATCGGTGCATTTATACATTATGCTGTTATCGGTGCATTTATACATTATGTTGTTATCGGTGCATTTATACATTATGTTGTTATCGGTGCATACATTATGTTGTTATCGGTGCATTTATACATTATGCTTATCGGTGCATTTATACATTATGCTGTTATCGGTGCATTTATACATTTATGTTATCGGTGCATATATTATGCTGTTATCGGTGCATACATTTTTTAATTATGTATCGTGCATTTATACATTATGGTGTTATCGACTTTATACATTATGCTGGTTATCGGTGCATTTATACATATGTTGTTATCGGTGCATACATTATGTTGCTTATCGGTGCATTTATACATATGCTGTTCGGTGCATTATACATTTATAGCTGGTATCGGTGCATTATACATTATGCTGTTATCGGTGCATTTATCATTATGTTGTTATCGTTATCTGGTTATCGGTGCATTTACACATTATGCTTATCGGTGCATTTATATACTTGATCGGTGCTTTATACATTTATTATTATGGTGCATTTATACTGTTATCGGTGCTTTATACATTATGCTGTATCGGTGCATTTATCTTATCGGTGCATTTATACATTATGCTGGTTATCGGTGCATTTATACATGTGGTATCGGTGCATCATACATTATTGGTGATTATCGGTGCATTTATACTGTGTTATCGGTGCATATTTTACATTATGCTTTATCGGTGCATATCATTATGCTGTTATCGTGCATACATATGTTATCGGTGCATTTATACATTATGTTGTTATCGGTGCAGAGGAACGTCACTAAACCGGACACCCTGAGAGGTCCACAGGGTGTCCGGTTTAGAGAGGCTCCACTGTAAATCAGACATACGGGCACCGCAAAGCCGGTATATGCGGTTTGCGATCATGAACAGACGTTTTCAACGGTGAGAGATGATAATAAAAACATGCAATTAAGCAGATATAGATTGTATGGGTGTCCGGTTGAGAGGGGTTATACTGTATTAAGAACAATGGAAATTTATTTCGATACGTGCATAGTACACGTATAATCATTTCACACCAACTGAGGATTTAATCAAAATAGTGCATTTGATGCTAGCAGATCTGTAGCCGATTTCACCAACATTGCAAAGTATACTTTGAGGGAGAAATTTTACATTTTAGCATAAATTTATTATTTTTTATTATACTGAATTTATTACATTATCACAGCCATTTTGGCTGTGATAATGTAATAAATTCAGTATAATAAATCTGCATACTTTTAATCATCAAATATATGCAGTTGTTAGTTCTATATGAAATAATGTATTTCAGGGAAAATAAATGATTACTCCCTCAAAGTATACATTGAGCGGCTAGAAAAGTATACTTTGCAATTTTGATGAAATCGGCTACAGGAGCTAGATTGGGCATAACTGCCATAAGCCCCATTTTCCCAGTACTGGTCACAGCCACATGTTAGGGTAGTATCACCGCCGTGGACATGCCGACGGCTGATATTGCCGACCGAGGTGTGCAGAGATGAATAGATACAAGATGTGTTGATTCGATCGTGGCCCGATATACCGATGTTCGCCTTATAGGCATACGTATGTGGATGTGATTGGAGAAATGGTTCTTATAACAGTTTGGTCAGTCACGTTCCTGGCCTTTTAACGCACTCCCATACTTTCATAAGGACATATAGTGTTTGTTAGAAACAGGTGCGTTTAACTGACCACGTGGCGGACAGTGTGGAACCTGATCAGACTACGCGGATGGCAGTTTTATCTTGGTCTGCACTGGTCGCCATGGCAACATGCCCCATTTATCCAGCCCGAGTTATAAATGAGATGGTGATGACATGTGGTTTTGTACCCAAGTAGATGTGCGATATTTCGTGAAAACATATTTACAGAACTATGCAATTTTCTGTAAATTGCGTCGAAAGTCGAAAACTGGCGAAATGTTCAGAGCAAATGCGGAATTCTATTCCGCATTTGCTCTGAACATTTCGTCAACTTTAAACATCGTTTACGGAAAATATTTTAAATTTCGTAAATAGTTTTCATGAGATATCGCACATGTTCTTGGTACACATGGCTCGTCTCATATGACTTCGAGCCACACTAGCTCTACAGTAGAACCCCTCTAAGACGAACACTAGTATGCCTGAATTACAGATGAATGGCAAACAGTGTATATCCTGATCAGGGGGCCGTTTTACTAAACGTCGTACGACTAAATTGTTCGTAAGTGCAAAATTATGATAGTCTGTAAATTTCACATTAACATTGTTTTCTTGTAAATAATTATTGGATTGACGTTTATTGAGCATAGGCTGCATATGCAGCCTATGCTCAATAAATGTAAATCCATAAATTGAAATTTACAGACGATCTTAAATTTGCACTTACGAACATTTTAGTCGTAAGAAGTTTTGTCAAACGAGCCCATGGTTGCTCTTCTGTGAAGGCTTGTATGTCGTACACTGGTCTCAATAAACCCCGGATCGCCGTTTGTCATTTGTCATGGCGCATCACATGCGTTAGTGATGGACATTTGTGACTTTTATACGATTATTATATGATACCGGAGTTTATTTTCCATATTTATATGCATTGATCAAAGCTGCATATATTTACACTAATGTTAAAACTATCAAATAAAAACATGTATGCTTTTTGATCGAGTGCAATAAACGACCACCTGTTGCTATGTGGGTTTTTAATTCAGACCAAATATTTATGCTCACTATCAACGTATATAATGGTTGTAACTCAACTTAGGATAAAACACCTTCAACACATTATTCTGTTTGGTGAAACAGTAATCAGTAAATGTGGTTGTGATTGGAGAATTGGTCTTATGCGTTTTGCTACCAGTGCAGATCCAGACCAGCCTGTGCATCCGCACAGTCTGATCAGGATCTGCACTGTTCGCCATTCCAGAAATGAAACACCCATCAGGCTTCTAACAAGCATATATATCGTTATCAGACTACAAGAGTGTGCTATTCAATCAAAAGCTAAACTAGTCACAAATTCCATAAGACCCATTTCTCCACCCCCGTTCAGCCACGGAGTTTACATAGATCACAATTTACCACCAGTTGGAGTCTGAATTTAATTGCCATAAAACACAGGAAAGTGCATTTCGAAGAGCTAAAAAATAGGACAACCCCCTAGTTGCCAACGGTAACTCTTGCAATTACTCCCGTACCGTCTGTAGCTAGCTACGGGAGTAGATTGCAAGAGTTACCTTCGCAACTAGACATACACCCCCACCCACTCCCCCTCTTTCCTCAAATGCTGGATCCGCCCCTACATGTACATCAATGACCAGCCGGGATCTACGTGGATCTCCAAAATAACATATAGCCACTTTATGATCACTTGGCAGACTTGTCAATCAATGCACCACGTTACCCGGTATACTATGACGTACATATACGTATTACAGTTTTGAATCAGCGGCCTGTATTATATTACCATAATTGCATGCTATTTTCAACACATAATTTCTTGTTTTAAGTTGCAATATGTAATAACTGTATGATTTAAAATGGCGGCAGTTAATAGTTTATGAGCCTGTTTTAACGTCGTCAATTCATTCGTAATAGTACTTATAAATGCGGAATTACGTGGCTGTGGCTGGATAAATGGGGCTTATGGGACGTGTGACCAGTGTAGTTCATGATCAAATAGCACACTCCTGCGTAGTTTATTGCTTGTTGAAAGCACGATGGGTGGTTCAATTATGGAATGACGAGCAATGTAGACCCTGATCAGACTGCGCGGATGCGCAGGCTGATCTGGGGCTATGCTGATCGCCAAACCCATAAGCCCCATTTCTCCAGTAAAAGCCACTTATATGCGCCTTTTAAAGTATATATATTTTAGCAAAATAAATTTATTTCCTACGCATTATACAGACGTATATTAAAGACATCTCACATAAACACGAGGAACTATCAAAACGTACAGCAGTTTTGGGTTGGTTTTGTTGTGTACAAAGAAAACACATTATGAAACACGAAATATAAGAAAATCTAAAAGCTACATGTGTCGAATATTGTCTTTATGGATTGCTTATGGTGCACCTGATATACACTGGAAAACAGAAATTCTAAACACGTTCTCCCTTCCAAATATCGAACCAGCCATGTTATTTTCAAAAACAATTTATCATTGATAATGTATGTTTATGATTGCTCATTGGAGTGTTCCTATATCTGACTTACAGCGAAACCTGTCTAATCCGGAGGTTTGACTGTACACTCACTGGCACATATACATACTGGAGAAAATCCATCTCACTTCCAGCAATTGGGACATATACATACTGGAGAAAATCCATGTCACTTCCAGCAACTTGGACATATACATACTGGAGAAAATCCATCTCACTTCCAGCAACTTGGACATATACATACTGGAGAAAATCCATGTCACTTCCAGCAACTGGGACATATACATACTGGAGAAAATCCATCTCACTTCCAGCAACTTGGACATATACATAATGGAGAAAATCCATCTCACTTCCAGCAACTGGGGCTTATACATACTGGAGAAATACATCTCACATATAGTAACTGGTCATTTTCAAAGCAAACTGAGACAGCATACCTGACATTATGGAATATTTCTAATTCTAAGAGTTCCATGATAATCGACGAACATTATTTCACATTTATATTGCAGTCCGTACCGGCCTTGTCATACTTCTTGACCCAAACGCCTTGCATGTTTTAGCATTAGGTAATATATTAAGTATTGAATTCACGTTTACCGGAGAAATAAATAATATTATAAATAATATACTTTACAACTATACATCATTGCAAAATGGATTCGCAGTCAAGAAAAGCATTAAATGTGACTGCGGCTGGAGAAATGGGGCTTATCATCTTTGTGACCAGTGTAGACCCAGAGCACAGTCTGATCAGGGAAAACACTGTTCGCCATTAATTCAGTGAAACACCCAGCCAAACTTCTAGCAAATACATAGATCCTTATGAAACTACAGGGATGCTGGACTGATCCAATTACTATAAGCCCAATTTCTCCAGCCATAGTGACAATTTACTTCGTGTATATTGGATACATGTACTAGCAAGTCTTTGCTTTTAGTATTGACGTCCATGGAGAAATGTTACGAGACGTCGGTTTACTTGCACAGTCCTTTAGTAGAGTGTTTCTGATAATCTCTATCCGATATCTTCTTCGTCTCGTTTTACACAACATCGATTACAGTTCAAAGGTGATATTTTATCGTTGTTTATGTCATAATTGTCGAAATTAAATCGTTTAAATTTTAGAACTTGGCGATTATGGCTAATGACTGTCAACAAAAACACTCACCAAATCTTGCGTTTATTTATGAGGAAAGAGGCATATACGTGGCTGTGACTGGAGAAATGGGGCTTATGGGATTTGTGACCAGTGTAGCTTCTGATGAAATAGCACACTCATGTAGCCTGATAACGATCTGTAATTGCTTGTTAGAAGCATGGCGGGTGTTTCATTGATGGAATGCCGAACAGTGCATGTCCTGATCAGACTGTGCGGATGCCCATAAACCCCCTTTCTTCAATCACAGCTACATATAAAAGAAAATTGCACTTAATTCGTATATAGATAGAGAGAATAATATTAACATGGAGAGAAGTATGAAATCGTGTCAGATGCTCACCATGATCGTATGGCAAACAGTGTGGACTTTCGTCATACTGTCCTGTATCTACATTGCCGTATCAGTTTCTATACTGACTTTCGAAACTAGTACCAGCGACACGTGACGATATTAACAAGTCAGACAGACAGACAAGACAGACAGACGACAGACAGACAGACAGATCGTAACATCGAAAATAGTGTTGATTGCTAACTTGTTAGAAAACACACCTATTGTTCTTCTGACTATGCAGACTGGCGGGGGCTTGTACCAATTATTGGTTGAGAAAGATGCACCGATTGGTGGTGATTAAGCCACAGTTGGATCACGGTTCGTCCGCATGTACGATGAGATAATCCGCGAGCTTTAGCGAACGGATTATCGATCGTACTTGCGGACGAACGTGATCTAACTGTGTTATCACATCGCATGTCCATTCATTGCCCATGTGCCGTGTAAATGTAGAAACAAAACTCGAAAATGTATCAAAGATGTGATAATTATGGCAAACAGCGTATACCCTGATTATGTGGTTTGGTTAACAATGATCTGACATGGAATAATTGAATGCCTCATCGTACATAAATTCTGGTTAAAGTTAAATGTTTTATTACTTATTATTATTATGATGAAAATGCAGACATTTATCAATTCAATCTTCACGTCTGGTGTCTGAAGTGGTTTCTTTAGACATTTGCGAACTTGTGAATGGGACTCGCCTATAGATCTGTCGCCACATGGTGTCTATCGCGGGGTGACATCTAGTAAATCACGGTTACTCTACGGTCGTAACTCAAACATTTTCTATCATCCTTAAATTCTAGTAATATTTATCTTCTTCAAAATGTTGGCCATCATACCAGGGGCCTATTTCATCAACATTGCAAAGTATACTTTACTAGCAAAGTATACTTTGAGGGAGTAATCATTTATGGTTCCTGAAATGCATTATTTCATATAGAACTAACAAATGCATATATTTCATGATTAAAAGTATGCAGAATTATTATACTGAATTTATTACATTATCACAGCCATTAAATGGCTGTGATAATGTAATAAATTCAGTATAATAAAAATTAATAAATTAAAAAAAAATGAAAATTTCTCCCTCAAAGTATACTTTGCTACTAAAGTATACTTTGCAATGTTGATGAAATAGGCTACAGCAGGTCTTTATCAAGATACACCAACTCTTCGATAATACATGCATATCTGAGATTGTTGTAGACTCCGGTATCTTGTCTATGTTTATCTATATACAAACCTGGTATATAAGTATACTGTCTGTTTCACGAAAGCTGCCCAAATTTTACGGCCATATAGACAATTCAAAAACAATATTATTTTCGATACTATTAAATTAAAGGAAAATTTAAAAATGAGCCTTCTTTTTATTTCGTGAAATTCGGTCAAATATTGATTTTATTACGAAAAATTGATTTGTCTATGGGAATTTAACATGGGGGAAAAAGTGGTAAGGAAGTGTGGGAGGAGTCAAAAAACGAAAAAAAATGGAAATTGACTCCGAAACCTGACTAGATAGCTTGGATATGATCTAACTAAGAAAACGAAAGTTAAATTTAAAAAATCGGGCCAGTATTTCTAAGATTCAAAAAAAAAAATTCCCCAAGTTAAATCCCCATAGACGTCTTCACTGATGGGGATTTAATATGGGGAAATTTTTTTTTCGCAATAAAATTAATATTTGACCAAATTTCACGAAATAAAAAGAAGGCTCATTCTTAATTTTTCCTTTAATTTAATATTATCAAAAGAAATCTTGTTTTTGAATTGTTTATACAGCCGTAAAATTTGGGCAGCTTTCGTGAAACAGACAGTAGGTTATTTGATTTGTATGTGGATATATGCACGAGTTCCAAACATACAAATCAAATAACCTTCTTATTATATACGCACATCACTCGTAATTTATATGCGCCTAAAAATATACAAACTATAAATGAAACACACGAATTTGTTATGATTTAGAAGGAACTATTTTGCGAGGTGAAACGCACTGACCAATATGAACTCACTTATGGAAAACTATTGACGGCTTACGTTCATTTGTGTTTCAATGGGAAATGAAAGTACGTATATAATAATCCCGAATATTTAAAGACCAACATCATCCATTGAATATGTATATATAGAGAATAGTAGGTTAGTGCCGTGAATGGGAAAAAATATCCGGCAAGGCTCAATAATTTCTTTATTTCTCATCAGAAGTATATGTTGTAATCACTCAGTGGTAACAACATATACTTTGGTTCAGAAATAAGGAAAATAGATAGAGAATAGTAGGTTAGTGCCGTGAATGGGAAAACATATCTGGCAAGGCTCAGGAAACGGGATGGGCGAGGCTCTGCCGAGCACATCTCGTTTCCGTGCCGCGCAATATTCTATTTATCCCGTCAACACCTACATATAGCTTTAAAATTCAATAAAAACAACCCCAGCCACCGCACATATTCCTACGCAGTGATTAGGTCGTATTGACAGGATATCAAAAATGTTTCACGGCACCGTGTTTCACGGCACATACGTACTGTGTTGACGGGATAAATAGTGGCATTCCTTTGGAACACAGACTCCTAGGGCATAAACACGAGATTCCACACACCAAGTTTTCCATATGCGCAAGCTACACAAACACGATACAGTGGAACCTCTCAAAACCGGAAACCAAGACAACGTATGTGATCCTATTTTCGATGAGTTTCTTGGTCATTTATCTCATTGATAATGTCTCCTCGTGATCGTATACCACACAACTATGACTCAGAATGATAAAATACCTGAATTACAGTGAAACATCTATAAACCGGACACCCTGGTGACCTCCAGTGGGCCGTTTCACTAAACTTCGTACGACTAAAATGTTCGCAAGTGAAAATTTATGATAGTCTGTAAATTTCACATTAACTATATTTTCTTGTGAACAATTATTGGATTTACATTTATTGAGCATAGGCTGCATATGCAGCCTATGATCAATACATGTAAATCCATCAATTGAAATTTCCAGACGATCCTAAATTTGCTCTTACGAACATTTTAGTCGTACGAAGATTAGTGAAACGGGCCCCGGGTCCCCAGGGTGTCCGGTTTAGAGAGGTTTCACATGCATTTAGTGAACTACCAACATTCCATAATAGCGAAGAAACTACATGTATGGGATTACAATTAACACTGTCCCATATAGTGTGCACAATCTATAAAGTTACATCAGCATATATTCGGAGGGGCATCGCAAAAGCTACCCGGTCAGAAGGTTTTGCAATTTACAACATTTTATGATCATAAACCGTTCCAATGCGGAAGCGTTGTCGACATAGCAGTGGAAACGGACAGGGCTGTGTCTGTGATTGGAGCAGCTGAGACATATTTCCTACACGTGCATACACAGGTCAGCTTGAGCAGTCTGATCACCGGTGTTTGAACGGATGGTCAGTATGTTGGTGTGATATGGGTATTTTGGTGGATTTTGTGTAGATTTGTAGACTAATGCTCAATCATTACACACGACAGAAATCGTCAGTTATCTACATATTCATTTGTCCGAACGTTCGGACCCATTTTATACTGTCAAAATATCCACATAACAAAGGTGAATGAAATTGATCAGCAACTATACTGGTGTAAACGGCTGAAATTTCGTTTTCGTCAGCCGCCGTACGGAATATGATGTATGGGAATACAATCATCCAATACTTGACAGGCATATCGCATGTCTGCTTACTTCAATATTGGGGGGGATTTTTATACCGCTCCATAAAACCGCCATAATACGCAACGTGATGCCAACGATTTGCTTCACTCATCTTCAGAAAATGTATTTAAAGACGAAAAATGCTAAAATTCTTGCAATGACAACACCCGCTGTGAGCTCGTGCGTATGTTTGGAGTATAAAGCATGGTGTCAAATGACAACATGTGAATGTCGTAGCGACATGTAGAATTAAATTAAATGATTAAACACGGGTTTTGCGACCAGTCCAGATCCAGATGATGTCCATTTTCTAACATCGACATATGAGTGTGAATGGAGAAATTGTTACTAATGTAGATCCAGGGGTTCGTTTCACTAAACTTCGTACGACTAAAATCTTCGTAAGTGCAAATTTAGGATCGTCTTGAAACTTCAATTGATGGATTTACATTTATTGAGCATAGGCTGCATATGCAGCCTATGCTCAATAAATGTAAATCCAATCATTGTTTACAAGAAAACATTGTTAATGTGAAATTCACAGACTATTATAATTTTGCACTTACGAACATTTTAGTCGTAAGAAGTTTAGTGAAACGGCCCCCTGTGCTATTTGATCAGGAGCTACACTAGTTTCAAACCCCATAAGCTCCATGATTGCAGTGACAGCCACATATTAGTACATGTCTGTAGTATGGTGTGTTAGTGACTTAGTGCACGTGTCTGGGACAACTGCAACAAGGACAGATGCTGTATGTATCAGGGGCCGATCCAGCATTTGGGGAACGGGTGGGTGTGGGGTTGTCGAGTTGCGAACGTAACTCTTGCAATCTACTCCCGTACCGTCCGTAGCTAGACGGTGGTACGGGAGTAATTGCAAGAGTTACCGTTCGCAACTAGGGGGTTGTCCTATTTTCGAGCTCTATTTTCGAGGGGGGGGGGGGGGGGGGGGTGCAACCCCGGAAACCACCTCCAGATCCGCCCCTGTGTAATGCCGTGATAACTGTATATCGGATGTTAGCAAATCCGTATTGTAATAACGTTCCCGCATGACGCACGAAAATGGTATTGCATAATACTTCATGGTACTTTGTAATTTATTCAGTAGCAACATCTACAAGAATTTACAATGTACACATGTACGTTTTGTTTGTTTGTTTAATGGTGTTTAACGGCCTATCAACAGCTAATTCCGTATTCAACCTGCTGCATCGGGGGGAATATCCCAAAATCAGAACGGAATATTTACATCGGGAAAAAATATATTTAACCCTGAAATTAGAATAACCTGATCTGGTGCCATGTAAATACCGCACCAAAATCACGTGGCCCCTTCCCCTAAAAGTAATAGGATTACGAAGAATAGTATTACTCATATAAGGGGTATAACCAAATTCGACTCTCACATACAAGAATGTCAAAGACGTATCTGAGGGCCAAACCAGGTTTCCGGTCGGGATTCCGGTAATGATGAATCCCGATCGTTAAATTACCCATCGCATGCTCCCACCTGCCGCCCACGAATCATAAGAACAGATTAACGCGAATTTTCTGTCTATAATGCAAACTTCATTATAGACAGAAAAGTCGAGTTGCGGTCCATATGTGCTGCAGGCTGCATGCATTACATATCTCGCATAAACACGACACGCGGGTTAATAAATGTGCAGCGGGTGGACGTGAGTGTAACATACCGCCAAATGTTTCAATTTTGCATGCCAGTCAGCCATCAGCAACACATATACAGTCGGGTCAGCGTGTAAGTACACACACGAACGAACACGACAGGTTGGAACCAACCTGTCGTGTTCGTTCGTGTGTGCACTTACACGCTGACCCCACTGTATGATGCAAGACATGTATTTTGTATACGTATACATAGGCGTATTTGTAGCTGTGACTGGAGAAATGGGGCTTATGGCATTTCTGGTCAGTTCATGATCTTCTAGCACAGCCATACAGTTTGGCATGGCTATACAGTGGAACCTCTCTAAACCGGACACCCTGGGAGGGTTTAGAGAGGTTCCACTGTAAATCCGACATATATCCATGCGAAAGCATGCGGGTGTGCTTTGCGAACTTGAACAGGCGGTATTATCAGAGATAGATGACAATGACATCAGTTAAATTAAGGATACATGGACTGCCTGTGTGTCTGGTTTAGAGAGGTTCTACTGTATACTGTTTGTTAGAAACAGGAGAGCTGATTTCCTGACTGAATGGAACTGCGCAGGCCGATCTGGGGCTACACTGGTCGCATAACCCATGCACCCCATTCCTCCATTCAAAGTCACATATAAGTAGTTGATTTCACTTTAAAACACATAGTCACCACATAACATGCGAGGGGTTTTTATTTGAACAGGATCACACGTGTGTTTATGGGTTTCATTTGTTGAAAGAACATGAATATTAATAGCTAGCTACCCCCTCAGCGATAACGGGTCATTTGGTGCATTCCGTATTTGTGAAACGGGTTGGACAAATGCAAAACTATCCTATGAAGTACAAGCAACCCATGCGCGCTTTTTATAATTTACTATGCGGACATAATTGTACAAGTACCTATATACTCTGGCGAATATAAAGTTTGGAAACAATGAAGTTCTTGCTGTATAATGCAACACAGTGAAACCTCTATATACCGGACACCCTGGGGGACCCCAGGGTGTCCGGTTTATAGATGTTCCACTGTAAATCAGGCATATAACAATCATAAAACGTATGTGTGTGCTTTGCAATCAAGAACATACAATAATTCCAGCACACAAATATTTACACAATTCCCTAACATTTGATTGGTCCGTTGCAAGTCTCCGTCCAAAATTTATATCCCAGTAAACTCCATGCCGAACTACTTTCCGTAACCGCCAGGCGCAGTTAAAATAATTCTTAAGAAAACGGAAAATAAACAAATTTTCTTGATGAATTTATTTCAAATGCTGGAATTATAAGGAATGAATGGCCTTTTTTGTGGAATTTATCGGGGATATAAACTTGGAAAAGTCGCGGGAATACTGGACGAGGCCTTCCGGCCTTCGTCCAGTATTCCCGCGACTTTTCCAAGTTTATACCCCGATAAATTCCACAAAAAGGCCATTCATTCCTATATTATCATCCGAGATAAATGACGATCACGTATATGTACATGGTGTTCGGTTTAGAGAGGTTCCATCGTAGAACTGTATACGGGAGTAGATTGCAAGAGTTACATTCGCAACTAGACAACCCCCCGTTTCCCAAATGCTGGATCCGCCCCTGAGTATCCGGGTTCTTTGATCTTTATGGTTGTATTGTTGTCTATTTCTCATAAGCTTGTTTCGCCGTGATGATCGGAGATGCTAAAGTAGAACCTCTCTAAACCGGACATCTTGGGGACCCAATTGTGCTTAATTTAGATGGGTTTCAATGTCATTTATGTCATTGTCGTGTCTGTTCATTATTTCAAATGACACAAACGATTAATGGAGAGCTTAATTACAGTGAAGCCTCTCTACCCCAGGGTGTCTGGTTTAGAGAGGTTCCACTGTATATGTTATGTTACGACTGCAGAAAAACGGGGTTTATGGGATTTGTGACCAGTCTAGATCCTAACCAAATACCACACTCCTGTAGTTGCCTGATGGCGATCTATATTGCTTGTGAGAAGTATGACGGGTGTTTCATTGATAGAATGGCGAACAATGCATATTCTGATCAGACTGCGCGGATGCGCAGGCTGATCTGGATCTACATTTGTCGCAAATCTCAAAAGCCCCATTTCTCCAGTCACAGCCACATATTCGCCGAACAGTGTGTCAGGCTATAAACAGGACGAACAATATACTTTCATGGAACATTTCAGCAAATGAGAGATGCGTGCTGTGGATGTTTTATCTGCAAGATCATATGTAATACACCGCCGAAACGGGTTCCAAATAAAAACACAGTTCATAAATGAATTTAGCAAAATGTTCATTGAAACGGATGTTGAATTACATGTGGTCACATTTCAACGGACACCAATACAGACTGACGATATAACCATCGCTTGTGGAGATTAGTTTTGGCGAAAACATAACAGGTTTTCTGGGGGCATTCTCATTCATAACCCTATAACTCATTCATTGATGGAAGTTCCTACAAATAATACACATTCGTATATGCTTCAGAAAGTGCTTATTCACAAAATAATTACTTTCACGTGTTTACACTTGGGATTAGAAGGGATTAGCGTGCTCACGTACCTCCAAGAGAACTCCCACATTCCCCAACCCACCCTGAATCATCGGATATAGTGGACCAACTCGTCAACACGCCACTCGCTCATCCTGTCCTTCGATAACATAGCTATCCGCAATTGCGATATGTTGCACAATATATAACATGTATGTTAATGGCCAACTTGAGAAACATGTTTTATTCTGAAAAGTATGATGCAATGCAAGATAGCTACATTACACAATCAAAAACCTAGGTCGAAAACCGAAACTTGTCGTCTGCTGTTGTTTCATATTTTGTCTTTTTCTCTCAATAATAACATGGTATGACATCACTTTAGAATCATTTCCAGTGGAAATGATTCTAAAGTACTGTCAAACCATGTGTTGATGAGAATAATGGAAAATAAAACATAAGCAACAGACGACAAAATCGAATTCATCTTTGCAAGGAACATAGAATGTCGTCAATGCTAGAATTTGGAAACAAACACGGCCGGATATGTTCCCACGTGCGAATAAAGCTCTAACGGACTACGTTCCGTGACCATTTCAATTCGCGAAGTATACAGTGGTATGACATGGTATGACATCACTTTAGAATCATTTCCAATGGAAATGATTCGAAAGTACTGTCAAACCATGTGTTGATGAGAACAATGGAAAATAAAACATAAGCAACAGACGACAAAATCGAATTCATCTTTGCAAGGAACATAGAATGTCGTCAATGCTAGAATTTGGAAAACAAACACGGCCGGATATGTTCCCACGTGCGAATAAAGCTCTAACGGACAACTTTCCGTGACCATTTCAACTCGCGAAGTATACAGTGGTATATAATCTGTCCTGTATGGCTAGCCGTAAATAACAAAGTAACATATGAATAAAAATATTAAATACATACAATAAAACAGGCGATGTGATTTTATACAAAGAAGCATATTGGTTATAAGCGGTATATCTAACCCCACCCTGGGAATCGGTGTCGCGGTCTGTAAACAAGTAGTGACGTCATTAATTTATTTGCCACTCTGCTTTCGAATTGCATTATTTTTAATGTTTGATGACGAACAGCGGTTAGTGTTTTAATTAACCCTTAGACCGCTACACACAACAATTGTCGTCTGCTGTTTTATATCTTGCCTTATTTCTCAATAAAAACATGGCTTGACAGCACTTCAGAATCATTTCCAATGGAGCATGTTGTAAATTATTTTAAAGTGCAGCATGTTTTAATGATAAAAATGGAAAATAGAAAATAAACAGCAGACGACAAAAAATTAAGACAGCGATGTAAGGGTTAAAAAACCAACACACTGTATCGAATAGATGGTAATTGGTACTGCAACGTTACAGTGATACTTCTTCGACCGTCTTCGATTTTCAGTTCATTTTCATTTTAGTTCATTGACGTACCGTACCTAGTCCAAAATATTCCTGACAATTGGTCAATACATGTATAAAACTGTTCAGTTCACAAAGTATATTATCCTAGTCCGATAACCATATGGATTATGCATTTGTACCTTATTTCCTTCATGTATTTTGATAATTATATACTTGTAAGACATATGTAAATTCATTTATCAAACATGGAAATAAGCTGGTGATATTGTGATAATCACGAAAGGAATGTGCACATGAAACGAAAATATATCCTATCTAGCCTCATAATAACCATAGTTCTTGAAATATCCACGGTGTACTAATTTATACAAACCGGGGATGCTGTGTACTATCTCGTGTTATTTGTATAATATTTCATGTCGATTAGTTTATCTATTTTCAATTTGGTTGTAATTTGGCAAGCGTCTGATCATGTTTGGGCTACCGGCTGATAAAAGGTACCTTATCAGGGGTGGATCCACCATTTTGGGAAGGGGGGGGGGATTGTCTAGTTGCGAAGGTAACTCTCGCAACCTACTCCCGTACCGTCCGTAGCTAGCTAGTAATTGCAAGAGTTACGGACGGTACGGTCACACGTCCCATAAGCCCCATTTATCCAGCCACAGCCACGTAATTCCGCATTTATAAGTACTATTACGAATGAATGGACGACGTCAAAACAGGCTCATAAACTATTAACTGCCGCTATTTTAAATCATACAGTTATTACATATTGCAACTTAAAACAAGAAATTATGTGTTGAAAATAGCATGCAATTATGGTAATATAATACAGGCCGCTGATTCAAAACTGTAATACGTATATGTACGTCATAGTATACCGGGTAACGTGGTGCATTGATTGACAAGTCTGCCAAGTGATCATAAAGTGGCTATATGTTATTTTGGAGATCCACGTAGATCCCGGCTGGTCATTGATGTACATGTAGGGGCGGATCCAGCATTTGGGGAACGAGGGGAGGGGGGGGGGGGGTATGTAACTCTTGCAATCTGCTCCCGTAGCTAGCTACAGACGGTACGGGAGTAATTGCAAGAGTTACCGTTCGCAACTAGGGGGTTGTCATATTTTAAGCTCTTCGAAATGCACTTTCCTGTGTTTTACGGCATTTAAATTCAGACTTCAACTGGTGGTAAACTGTGATATATGTAAACCCCATGGCTGAACGGGGGGGAGGTTTCAACCCGGAACACCCCCCTCCAGATCCGCCCCTGCTTATTGTATTTTCCACAACAGCAGATTATATATTTATTAACCATATCACCCTTAAATATCCAGCATTTCAGAATTAAATCAATCAATAATGAAGTTAATCGATCTGTCAAACATCAACCATCAAACTAAATCAATTGAAAATTGAATAAAAAGAGTTACTTTAATACAATGTGTATTAAATGTTCTTCCCTTCGGAGGTTGTTGGAAATTACTACAAATCAATTAAGCTTTGATTGAACCAATCAATATTTGATTGACCCACTCAATCAATGAATCAATCAATCACTGTTTCTGTTGCAGGCGGTGTACAACTACGCGAAGGTGGCGTGTAAGTGTCACGGGGTGTCGGGGTCGTGTAGCCTGAAGACGTGCTGGCAGCAAATCCCCACGTTCCGCGAGATCGGGGAGCGGCTTAAGGAGCGATACGACGGCGCCGTCGAGACGAAATTCAACAAACGCGGAACGAAACTTAAAAAGAAGCATAAAAAGTATAACAAACCGTCAAAAGATGATTTACTTTATATAGACCAATCACCGGACTACTGTAAAACGAACGCCGAGACTGGGTCACTGGGCACCTCCGGGCGGGAGTGTAACAAGGGCTCAGACGGCATGGATGGCTGTAACTTAATGTGCTGTGGCAGGGGCTATAACACGTTTAAGAAAACTCTAGTAGAGAGATGCCATTGTAAATTTGTGTGGTGCTGTCACGTGAAGTGTAAAACGTGTGAAAGTGTGAAGGACGTACACGTGTGTAAATAAACATGATTCCAATGCCCTTCAGTGATAGATAGTCGGGCCATTTGTAGCAACCGTTACATCAGGAATATGTGTTGATCGGGAGGCGATTCAGGATCGGCTCATGGAATGTCCGTGATTGCTGCCAGCGTGTGGAATAAGCTATGATCTCGGGGACATTTCTACACCGAACGACGGACGAACACGGCACTGTTCCACTGATACGTGATAGGAAAATACGACATAGACGGCGGACGATCAACTCAATACACAGTCTGACGGGAAACGGAGATTTGTTAATGAACGTGTACAGCCCTCATGATTTTGTGATTCTTTGTGTTGCAACTTCATTCACGTGTTATGCACAGCAGTCCTTGCTGATGACGCGGATAACGGACATACAAAAACATGTACTCGACTGACTATCATGTAATAAACATGTCGACGTCACGCGTGTTGAATGACGGGTTGCGCACAGAAGTCCTAATGGTCAGTAAAATGTGCATATTAATCAGACACTCCCATACAAGCACAGGAGCCAATACCTATACTCGTGGCATTTCAAATATGTTGAAAACGCAGTAGTATTGGCTAGAATAGTAAGCGCACATATTACTGAGAGACATTTATACTATTGTAATATGCATACAAGAGCCAATAACAATCGCCGTTGCATTTCAAACGTGTTGGGTGAATCTTATTGGCCAGTGAAGTAGATGCACACCTTCATCACATGCACTTTGTGGCGTGAACGAGAAAAGCCTCTTTAAATCATACCCAATTTTACTTTGATATTAAATATCTAGAAGCCAGCTTTTCAACCAACGGAAGTGGATTATTTACCTTGGGCCCGGCTCGCTAATTCAGTAACTGAATTAGCTAGTTGGGTCCAAGGTACACTAGTACCACTTTCGTTGGTTGAAAATATGGCATCTACCTTCTAGATATTTAATATCAGAGTAAAACTGGGTATGAGTTAACGATCGTTCTGTCGTTCATACCAGAAATTGCCTATGCCCTTCATCAGACACGCCTGTAAAGTGTTTGGTGGAGTCAATGGCAACATTGGCATTTCGAATACACATATGAACCGCACTGTCCGGTTGCACATATTTAGTACTCATGTCTATCTGTTGGATACACACTGGAATTTAAAAATGGTTGACAATTCACCGATGTTTAAAGCGTAAGCGTGCATAAAGGCACAATTTCAAAATGAGATGCCCTTCATGTTTACCTTGTCGTGTCCGACTACAGTTAGAAGCCTTGTTCATATATATAGAGTCATACGAAGAAAGCCGAAACACGACGAATGCCTGTGTCAACACAGACACAGTAGTATGAAGTATTCTACCATAAAATGGTGGCGGTCACAATATGCTAAAATGTCAGAAAGCTTTTTAAATCAGTCAACAGCAAGCAACTAATTCTGAAATGGTTTTCAGAACAATACACATATAAACTGTTTAACCCTTAGAATGCGCGAAACAAAAATAGTCGTCTGCTGTTGTGTTATATTTGATCTTCTTTCTCAATATAAGCATGGTTTGACAGCACTTTAGAATCATTTCCATTGGAAATGATTCTAAAGTGTTGTCAAAACATGTGTTTTTAAATGAAAAATGGAAAATAAAAAATAAACAGCAGACGAAAAAAATTAATTCAGCATTGTAAGGGTTAATTATAGTCTGGTTTTGTGGAGACGCTATTAAACATTGACCATCTGATACTACAAGTATACAACTTTAACTACAAACCACTATTTAAACTGTTGATTTCGAAACGGAATTTGGAGGAATTAAACTTATAATAAGCAATCAGAGCTCCAGATAAGGTGTGTATTGGCGTATTTTACACACTTATTTTAGCAGAATACGCATTGATTATTAAAAGTGGGAGTACAAAACACTCACAACAATGTGAAAATATGCATTGATTTTCAAATCGAGTAGTGAAAATACTGTAATAAAGTTGAAAATTTACTTAGTTGAGCTCAAATAAATGAATTTTCGAATTAGTTTTATTTTTTATCATTTGTTCTCTAGTTAATAAGGAATAAAATCAATAATACATTTGTTAACGTAAAATCATTGAATTTGAAAGCTGTGGGTATAATACTCTTTAGATACGAAACTTATCTGGAGCTCTGAACTTAGTCGCCTCAGATGTGCATCTAATACAATGTATTACGTATGTCTGAACTGAAATGTCAGTCACTGTTTCCATGACAACGAATACACTCATTTACAGTTAACGTGCATACATCAACATCATGTATGATACATTTGTTGACAAAATGAAGTTATAAATGGACATATCGTTGCAATATGGTACCATGTTAACTCTTTGCATGCTGGGAAACTTGTTGGCTATAAATAGCGGACAATACTGAATCATCATATTTTATTTTATTTCTCCTTGTAAATATCATGAATATGTCTTGGAATTTCATTAGAATTGAGTCATGAGGAGGACTCAATTATAATGAAATTCCAAGACATATTTACAGAGAGAAATAAAAAATATACTCCTAATTTGTTTGGCAGATATTTTCACCGCTAGCATGCAAAGAGTTAATATTTACCTTGTCAGGAAAAACGGATTGACTTGCTATTTGCAGTCCACAAAGACAGTATTCGATAGCTGCGATATTTGATAAGGGTATACACTGGTCAACATGTCAAGTGAGTGAGTGAGTGAATAGGGTTTAACGTCCGCTTTTTTGACATAGAGGTACAAGCCTCAGGGAGTCTACACGCAGACGGGTCAACGGGGTCGTGTCCCGTATCCACCTGTCCGAGGGGGGTAAATCCCAACTTCAGAACTCAATATTTACAATCAAAATATATATTCAGTCCTGAAATTAGAACAACCTGATCTGGAGCCAGGCCCTCGCCACACCAGCATCATTTATCCCATCCCCTAAAAGTAATAGGATTAGCGCTAATCTTACTTTTATATATGGGGCATAGCCCGACTCAACTCTCACATACAAGAAAGCCAAAAATGTACATGAGGGCCAAATCCGGTATAGTGGGTTCCGGAAAGTATGAACCCAATCGTTAAGCCAGTTTAGTCGCCTTTTACGACAAGCAATGGCTACTGCAGCACTATTCTCAGGATCAGTTGATCCCGCCCCGGTGCCTGCACGGGACGGTCAACATGTCAATGAGCATAGACCAATATAGCTGGACTGCAGATATACGCATACAAATACATGGGATAATTAGAGCATAGTTTGTCCGTCTGTACGAGCAGATTATCGACCGTACATGCGGATGAACCGTGCTCTAAGCTATGTATCCCACCTCATACCTGTACCATTCTGTTTTTTATAATATGTGGCTGTTATTGGAGAAGTGTGGCTTATGGGTTTTGCGACCAGTGTAGATCCAGATCAGACTGTGCATCCGCACAGTCTGATCAGGATCTGCACTGTTGGCTATTCCATCAATGAAACACCAGTCATGCTTCTAACAAGCAGTATATATCGTTTTCATGACACAGGAGTGTGATATTAGATCCGGAGCTACACTGGAGATAAATTACATAAGCCCAATTTCTCCAGTCAAAGCCACATATATCGGGGACAAACCCCAGAAATATGGGCGATATGGGATAAGTATCAGCAAGTGATTCCGTTTCGCATGACCTGGTTAAAATATTGGTTATATTGTTATAAACAGGTACCAGTTAAATATGTTTAATAATTGTAACTATATGTATATACATGTAGATTATTGTACATACGTTGTAAATATTCGTAATATACATATTATATGATTGCAATTGTAAATATACTATAGCCTGGCAAATGGAACAGTGCATGCTCTCCGTATATGGACACACACACATTTTCAAGGAATATAAATTCATTTACAATAAAACATTTTCTACTTTACATTCAATTGCATATATACATATATATATATACACTTACTACCCTAGGTATGTTTGTTTGTTTGTTTGTTAGGGTTTAACGGCCTATCAACAGCTAAGGTCATTTAAGGCCGGGTCAATGAGTTTAGTACTAAATCCAATATATTATGTTTGTTTGTTTATTTGTGTATTGGTGTTTAACGGCCTATCAACAGCTGAGGTCATGTAAGGTCGGGCAAATGGGTTCAATCCCGTTTTAACCTGCTGTATGGGGGGGGGGGGGGGGGGTGGAATCCCAAAATCAGAACGGAATATTTACATCGAGAAAACATATATTCAGCCCTGAAATTAGAATAACCTGACCTGATGCAAGGTCCATACCACACCAAGTCACTTGGCCCCTTACCCTAGAATAAGATTACGAATAATCGCAATACTCACATAAGGGATATAACCAGATTCAACTGCCACATACAAAATGCCAAAGACGTACGTATGTGAGGGCCAAACCAAGTCTCCAGTCGGAATTCCAATAAGGATGAACCCCGATCGTTAAATTACCCATCGCATGCTCCCACCTACCACCCACCCAATATATTATGATTACGATCGTCGTAAAAACATAATTTTACTTATGAAAATGCATGTTGTTCCATTTTTTTGTTAAGTTAATGTAATACATGTATTTCTATCATAGCCAGCCATTTGTTAGTGTTACACCATATACAATAGTACCATTCTCTGTTCAAACGAAAAGATCTAGAAGCTTATGCGTACATTTCACCAACGTATTAACGACAGCTACATTAAACAGCAACCTAACCTTGAACTGATTTATGTCCACGCCAATGGTGTGTGTTCTGAGACACATGTGTGTCTGTGTTCTCGTCAGCATATACGTAAACAGGGTCTATTCTATATACATGTATCATAATTGAGGAAGGCCGTGTGATTTTGTACCTAAATTGTGCGATTATTTATGAAAAATATTTACAGAAACTGGGATGTTTTCTGTAAATGATAAAGTTAATGAAATTCTCAGAGCAAATGCGGAATAATAATTCCGCATTTGCTCTGGAAATTTCATGAACTTTCGATGTCATTTATAGAAAATGTCACAGTTTCTGTAAATAGTGTCCATGAAAAAACGCCCATCTCATTATGTACAAAAGACATGGCTCGTCTCATATGCTGCCTGGCTCTGATAATACCGCCCTTGTTGTATCACCCTATTTTGCCAACATTTATATTGAAAACCATAGCGGACGTCACTAATTAACAACAAGATGTATACATACGCGCCACAAGAAAAAATAGCGCCTTGATATCTGACTGTATTTGAGCTGTGAATTTTGTGTCAACTTTCAACGTAATACAATCAATATCAGTTATTTGTTCTGTCTGTAACGCAGGGTGGCTTAACCCTTACACTGCTGGATTAAATTATGTGGTCTGCTGTATACTTTCTATTTTCCATTTATCTCTTAAAAAAACATGGTTTGGCAGCACTTTAGAAACGGAAATGATTCGCAAGTGCTGTCAAACCATGTTTTTTATTGTGAAATAAGGCAAAGTCTAACGAAACAGCAGACGACAATTTTCGTGTCCATCATTCTAAGTCGCCCTGCGGTACATACAGAAAATATTCGGGTTATGAAAGAATGCTTTGCGACAAGGGAGGTAATACAGAGCCATGGCCATATTGTGCCAGTAAAATATGTGACCGCGTCACAAAACGGGACCTATTCAGGTTTGTCCCAGTATAGCGCCTGATCAGCTGGCAAAATCATACAGTCTGATATGAATAACTATTTTTTATTTTATTGGAAACATCATGAATGTTTCGACACCATAAAAACAAATAGAAACAAAATTGCTACCCCGCTCCATACCTCTCGCGAGGAGGCGAATTATTGTAGCTAAATAACAAACACTCTGACCTGGGGCTACACTGGTTACAAATCCAATATGTCCCCTTTTATCGTGGGGACACGTTTGTGAAAAGGTGCAACTTGTCATTTACAACCGGTTACACTGGTACTGCACTCCGCGCTGGCGTAAACTGTTTCATGTCCAAATAGGCGACGGATTCCTGTCGAATTCCCATTCAGCTACACGCAGAAGATACTGCATGCACACATTTTCATCTTGTAACCGGCGCAAGAAATTCTGGCTGGTTACCAACGAAACATGCGTTTATGCGGTGGTAACTCTAAGCAGAAGCTGAGCGGCATCTCGTCAGGAAACCGGTGCATTTTCGACGGAAACATTTTAGCCGGCGCGGAGTGTAGCACCAGTGGTATATGCAGACTAGACAGCATGTCCAATTCCCATATACACACGTTGGAATCACAAGATTATACCTTCTCAGTTACTGGTAATGTCATGTACACAATTTTCGTGTGTACTGTATGTACACGCACTACATTTCATTGCGTATCAACCATTAAAACGCGTGAATCGGTCATTGTCGTCTGCCGTTTTTCATGTTTTACTTATTTTTAACAGAAACATGTTTGACAGCACATGAGAATTGTCTCCATTGGAGAAAAACATGTTCTCATCAAGAAAAATGGCAAATAAACAGCAGCCGACACAAATTAATTCATCATTGTAAGGGTTAACTTGGTCATATCTCTATAGTTACATGTCATATCATATCATTGACTTTTCTGTTATGTGTGTTATGGTTTCTGATATAATTTAAAATACAACTAATTCATCATAATTTTCTTTTGGCTTGTTGGCGGCTGTCCAGTGTCAAAAATAGAAATTTGTGCCACCGACTGGGTCAACACGACACAATAACGCCATCTACACGACAGTAACACAAGCTAAAACTAGAAAACTTACGGCCCGGCCCCTATTTGAGAAACTCGTGAATTTAAAAACAAAAAAATAAAAGTTAGTTCCGTCGAATAATAATTCGTTCCCACGAAATGACAATTCGTTCCCTGGAATTAACAATTCGTTCCCACGAAATAATGATTCGTTCCCACGAATTAACGAATTGTCATTTCGTGGGAACGAATTATTAAATTTAGGGAACAAATTGTTATTTCGTGGGAACGAATTAATAAAAAAAGAATTCTACGTAATTATGATGTGTAATTTTCCACTAGTGTAGTATGATTTTTAAAACACTGTTACTGCATTATGAATGTCCATTTTATGCAATAACACAATTTAAATGTATTTGAAACCCACACAGACCACCAACACACATGGCAGAATCATTATATATTATTTATAACATTACGCAATCATCTTGTGTACAGTCTATATATGTTTTGCTATACATGTTATTTTGTAAGCTGTTTACACCATAATGTTGTATATGTTTGTGCTTTTGTTGAAATCATTATTAATTCTAAAACTGCTGATTTTTCAGTATGCTAGTTAACACAAAATTCATTTCACTAATGCACTAAAGTTATTCAGTAATATTCCCAGAGTTTTGGGGAACCAATGTTTTATTACCATCAGATGAGTTACATATACTAGATTATATGTATGGACTCCCATATATGGTACCATATCATCCTACGGTGAAATATAGCAACTGGCAAACATAGTGCAGTGGAACCTCTCTAAACCGGACACCAAGAAAACACATGCGACCTTATTTTTGATGAGTTACTTGGTCATGGCTCGGAACGGTCAAATGCCTGATTTACAGTGAAACCACTCTAAACCAGACACCCTGTGGATCTCCCAAGGTGTCCGGTTTAGAGAGGATTCACTGTACATGCATGATAATCAGAATCTACATTGGTCACTAATGTATTCTGGGTCATGTGTGGGTCATACTCAAAATCAGGATTGGTCCAGTTATCAGTTATCGTCCAGATTTCAAGCACAACAAAAATCTGCTCAGATGGAATATGCATACTTGGTACTTGGTTCAGGAATGGCATTGCTGTATATCTGTGATGGTATCGTTCACCCACTATTGGAAATATGCTTTTACGCATATGGGCATTTTACAATATTAACCCTTTCAACCCGAAATCCCGCTATAGTGGCGTTTGCAAACAGTGCAGATCCAGATGAGCCGGCTCATAACGAGCCGTCTCATCAGGATCTGCACTTTTTGCAAGTAATTTTCATTTAAAAAACACCCCCTTTTCATACATGGACTAGTCTGAAAAGCATGTTGTGACGATGTTTATTGGTTGCAAAAATAACATATCAAACTCCATTCCCGAGCCGGCTCATCTGAATCTACACCGTTTGCCAATACCACTATACAGGCATGTAGTGTTGAACGTGTTACAGCCGAATGTGACCAGTGTAGACTCGAATCAGCATACACATTCAGACAGTCTGCATGGTTTTCCATTCGAACAAACATATCTAACAATCAATACAGACCCTTATCAGACTGCATGAATGTCCTCGACTGGCTATAGATGGCATAAGCAACATTTCTCCCGTCACATTTCACTGGATTTGTTGGATTATCAAGTATTGGCTCAGTAAAGGAGGTGAATATACAGGCAATAACACATCATACTTCAAGGTGACCACATAAATATACATGTGGCATTTACACATCATACTTACAGCACGTCAAAACAATAAAATAACTAGATCAAACCTGTCTTGTGTTTCTTGATGGCCGCGACCCGCATGTTGCACATGCCGAGGCTTTGATAGTATACTGAAAACTTTAACCCGGTTGTAGTACACCAATGTGCCCAACAAGTGTATGGGTTTTACGCCCAGTCATGTAGAGACGGGACGTCAGTTTCGAAGTCTCATCCGATGGAAATACTATGTAAGTATTTTTTCATGGCAAGGGCGGGGATGAACAGCAGCTCCTGGCATAGGTGTGGGAAATAACTCTGGAAAACTCCCGTACCGTCCGTAGCCTACGGGAGTTTTGCAGAGTTACTTCCCACAAATACCTCTGGCATTGAAGTCCAGTGTCCTAACATTTAGGCCACAATCCATCCCTCCAAAAAATACAAGGAGTTTGGGTTAGTGTTAGTCCAGTCCCAACTACCCTCAACAAAAGTGAAAGTGAATGGGTTTAACGGCCCTGCAACAGGTAAGGTCATATAGAGACAGGACCACAGTTTAAGTCTCATCAATACAATGCAAGTACATGTATTGCCTAGCTTGATTTGACTTAATGGTTCTTAACGGTCTATCATATCAACAGTAAGGTCACTTTAGGCCGGATTAACAGGGTCGAATCCCATATTTCACCTGCCCAACAGGGGTTTGGGGAGGGGTGTTGGGGAGGGGGGGGGGGGGGGGTTAGGGGACATTAGGTAATCAAGGGATGGGACCTCGGTTTCATCAGAAAGACCAATGAATGGGATGGACGTACTATGTAAGTATCTTTCACTCACGCCCAGGGTGAGGATTGTACTCACAACCTCCGCAGATCCATCTGTCCAACTGAAGGGAGACTGCTACCAGCACAGTTAGACATTGGTAAGGCACTCTGTCTCGTGTAAAATGTTTTACATCGAAAAACGCACCAGTTTCCTGACGAGCTCTACAGCGAAAATGTCTTTATGCAGTATATTCTGCATGTAGCTGAATGGGAATTCGTTAGGAATCCGGAGCCCTTTTCAACGTGGTGAACATTTTACGCGGACGCAAAGTGCAGCATTAGTGACAGAGATCACAATGATCAGGGACTACACTGGCCAATATTCAGTCAACGAGGAATCATAGTACAGTGGAACCTGGACACCAAGAAAACACCTGTGATCTTGTTTTTGAAAAGAATCTTGGCCATTTATCTCAGGAGATAATGTCTGTTCGTGATCGCATATAACAGCTATGGCTCAGAATGATCAAATGCATGATTTGCAGTGAAACCTCTCTAAGCCGGACACCCTGTGAGGTTCATGAATATGCTGGTGCTATCGATTCGGGAAATAGGACTTATGATGGCCTTTGTGATCACTGAATGTCCCAGATCAGCCTATGCATCTGAAAACTCTGATCAGGATCTGCACTGTTAGCAATTCAGTCAATGAAACACCTATCACATGTAACATTAACTGCAGAAATGGGGCTTTTGACATGTGCGACAATTCTACCTAGGCATGTGTTTATAAAGCTTTTTGGGCATGTCATGCTCCAAATCAATTTTCGTTGGTTGAGACGAAGCTATGCTGTGTTTCATTGACAGAATAGCAAACAGTGCAGGCCCTGATCAGACTGCGCGAATGCGCAGGCTATTCGCGCAGGCTTATCTGGGGCTACACTGGTCGCATAACCTATAAGCCCCATTACTCCAGTCACAGCCACATATGTGGAGGAAAACTAAAATAACAACAGAAGAAACACTTTCAAATGGTACAATGTATTTGCTCATCATTATTTAAATGTAACAAATATCAAGGTACCTCTTAGGGTTTAATTCCGGTATGGTAGATACTGAATTACATAAGTTCATGATATTATTATGTAAATGTACTCATAATCTAAAAGCTATAATCAAACAGTTTAAGTTCTGCTCAGACCCAGTCAATCAAACTACTTTTACAATAATATCAATAACGATCTTACTGCGTGACATCTCACAATATATCAGTTTTCAGTGGGCAATTAAGTGTATTGGTAAACATGCCTACATATCATGATGATTTCTGATTAGCTAGTTTCAGATTAGTCTCTGCACTGTTCAGTGAATTTGATTTGATCAAATTCACTGAACAGAGCAGACACTAATCTGAAACTGAGCTAATCAGAAATCATCATATCAGTGCAGAAAATAGTGCTCCCTGCACACAGTCATATAGATCATGAACTGAATGTATCAGCGTGCAGAATAATCAGGAACTAGACTGAAAATGCGTGATTCCAGGTCCATTCCATTCAAAATGGCAACCATGTTTCATGTAAAAAAACTGATCCGATGTTTTAAAGGTAATACTAGCAAAACTATCAAAAGCATTACCTTTAAAACCATGGTCACACGAGCACATTTTGTGAACACGTTCACAAATTTTATACTTGAAATAAAGCAGTTTTATTTGGCCGACTCTGAGCAGCAGTAAAGTTTTACGTTCGTTTAGCAATCAGGGCATGTACAGATGGATGATTTGATTTGATTAAATGGAGTTTAACGGCTTGTCAACAGCTAAGGTCATTTTTGGCCGGGGTAACGGCTAAAATCCCATATGAACAATCGCCTCAATCTACTTTCATGATTTCAAACACGAGAACCGAGTAAGCTCAGAAAATTTTATAATTGAAGAATCCGAGTAATATAAAGACAATACTAGACAATGACGGACGCTAGACAAACTTGTTCTTGTGACCAAATTTTCTGAAAAAGTTCACATATTTTGTATTGAAATAGAACAGTTTGATTGGGCGAGTTCAGTGTCGACTAATCAAACTTGCTGATTTCAAGTACAAGATCCGAGGACACATATCTCCAGATAAGGTGCGTATACGCATTTACTTTAGCTGAATACGCATTGATTATCAAAAGTGGGAATACAAAATAAGCACAGCAATGTGAAAAGACACATTGATTTTCAAATTGAGTAGTGTTTGCTTTTTGCATCTCAAATAGGTGAATGTGCAAATATTTTTTTTATCATTTGTTCCCTATTTAGTAATGAAGAAAATCAATAAAATAATTTGCAAAAGTAAAATATGCAATGATTTTGAAATCAGGGGGTATAGTACGCTGTAGACATAAAGCTTATCTGGAGATCTGAGGACATACTCAGAAAGTTTTACAATCATAAAACCCAAGCAGCTCTAATGACCACATTACGTGAAACAAGGAAAATGCGAACAATGACAGACACTATGCGAAAGAACACAAATAATGAAAATAACAACTTTAACCCTTTCAACCCTAAATAACTGGAATGGACTGATATATGTTAATTTAAGGACCAATCAAATAGTCACATTCAGACTAGTCCAATTATTTATTTTTTTCTCTCTAAAATATGCGAAATTTGCTTGCAAAAAGTGTAGATCCTGAGGAGATGGCTCGTGACGAGCCGGCTCATCTGGATCTACACTGTTTGCAAGCACTGTTAAAGATGTCTATAGTATTTAAAGGGCTAAGCGAAATGTAGAAACACAAACAATGACGGACACTATGCGAACTTGTTCTTGATGTAAATCGTCTCGGGCGGGATGATCTGTTCTGTGATGTCCTCCTCCACCCCGCGCAGGGCCCAGACGTGGTACGAGATCTGTAGGGCCTCGGACTCCGCCTTGAAGGCCTTCTGGGGGTCCTGGGGCGCCATCATGCCCGATCCGGAAAACTGCTCCTGCATCGCCTTCGTCTGGTCAGCGGCTACAGATGGACGGGATTGATTGATTCAGTGGAGGAAATACCGGTATAGACCAAGTTTTAAAATTACATGTAGATTTAACAAACTTTGAAAATCACAAGTAGATTGATTTGATTTCATTTATTGGTGCTTAACGGCCTATCAGCTAAGGTCATTTACGGCCGGGTCAACGGGTTCGATCCCGTATTTAACCTGATTTCCTTAGAACAAGTTACAGGGCATCTAATGAAAGTAGAATGGGAGTTTATTGGTTTGGTGTGTAACAGTGTTTAAACCAAGCAATGTTTGTTGTTTGTTTGTTGGTGTTTAACGGCCTATCAACAGCTAAGGTCATTTAAGGTCGGGCCAACGGGTTCAATTCCGTATTCAATCTGCTGCATCAGGGGGAATATCCCAAAATCAGAACATAATATTTACATAGAGAAAAATTATATTCAGCCATGAAATTAGAATAATCCAAAATGGTGCCAGGTCCATACCACACCAAAGTCACTTGGCCCCTTCCGCTAAATGTAATAGGATTACGAAAAATCATATTACTCATGTAAGAGGTATGACTAGATTCAACTCTTACATACAAGACTGCCAAAGACGTACCAGGTCTCTAGTTGGGATTCCGGTAAGCAAGAATCCCGATCGCTAAATTACCCATCACATGCTCCCACCTGCCACCCAGTCTTTCTTTGTACAAAGTCTCGGATCAACTAGTGCTATATGAGCAAGTTGTGATATGTACAAGGACTTGTATAGTAGGTAACATGGCAAATGTGAAAGGTTTAATATCCCAGCAACAGCTACGCCCATCTAGAGACGGGACCACAGTTTAACCCTTACAATGCTGAATTAATTTGTGTCGTCTGCTGGATATTTGTTATTTTCCATTTTTCTCATCAAAAACTTGGTTTTGCAGCACTTTAGAATCATTTCCAATGGAAATGGTTCTAAAATGCTGCCTAACCATGTTTTTACTGTCAGAGAGAAAAAAGACAAAATATGAATTAACAGCAGACGACTATTTTCGGTTCCCACATTTTAGGGGTTAAACTCTCATCCGACAGACCGCTGGGAGGGAAATACTTTGCAAGTACTTTTTACGTCTAGGGTGAGGACTGAACTCACAACCTCCAGCATTGAAGTACAATGCCATATGCCCTAGGCCACGGCCCATCATCAGCTAACATGGCAAAAACATGATATAACAAAACGCAACATGACATAAAACTGACAAAATCTGCCAATTGCAACACCAATAATGCCACTAAAGTACTTCAAAATGATTCTCCAAGTTCGGTAACCTATTTATAAGACTGATCTATTAGACCTGGCAAAAAACAAGTTACCATTGTCCTGCCCCAGGACCAGAGTGTACATACTCCTAAGCCCGAACACATTCAGGAAGTACAGTACAGTAATAACCCTAAATATACGGACACCATTTATTTGGGGGAAACACATAAAAAATATATGGTTTTCCCCACAACAGCGAGCGTGCCAGTGTTCATGGTTAGTATGCCAGTACGGGTTTACTGTAATCAAAATGACAATGTATTTGGATACAGTTTGTTTTGGGAAACCCCTATTTAATAAGGGTTTCCCAAAGCAAACTGTGTCCAAATATTTAGGGATATTACTGTATGTACCGTCGTTGTATACAACTCACCATTGTCCTGCCCCAGGATCAGTGTGTACATACTCCTAAGTCCGAACACATTCAGGAAATACCAGGATGCTGAGCTCACCCTGTAACAGAGACGAACACGAAAAGATGAACAGAAATTAGAAGAAATAGAGTCTATAAAAAAGGTTAGGATTATCGGGCAACAAAGACGCAAGCGAATGAATGACCTTGAGAATGACCTAGAAATTTGGTTGAAGGAAGGTGTGTTTGTAGAGAATGATGCAGGATAATGTATTAAAAAACGATATCAGACATCAAAGCATGTACTTTTATATATTTTTATTTCCCTATTCATTCATCAATGATACAATTGAAGTGCACTCCGCGCTGGAAATGTTTCACCTTGAAAAATGCACCGGTTTCCTGACGAGATGCCACTAAGCTCAAATTAGAAACATGGCACCAACACATTTTTCATCTAGTATCCGGCGCAAAGTTCTGCTAATGCAGTATATTCTGTATGTACCTGAATTTCGGAATGGGAATGTACATCTAGTGCATATTTCGACGCGAAACATTTTACACACCAGGGGCCCGTTTCACTAAACTTCGTAAGACTAAACTGTTCGCAAGTGCAAATTTAGGATCGTCTGTAAATTTCAATTGATGGATTTACATTTATTGAGCATAGGCTGCATATGCAGCCTATGCTCAATAAATGTAAATCCAATAATTGTTTACAAGAAAACAGTGTTAATGTGAAATTTAATTTTGCACTTACAAACATTTTAGTCGTACAAAGTTTAGTGAAACGGCCCCCTGTGAACATCTTACTTACCAGGAGGCATCTAATGATGCAAGTTCAACCCCTCTCTGTAGCATTGGCTTAAACCGTAGTGTCAATGGAAAAGGAACTTTTGCTGAAAGTACAATGTAACAACAATATAGCCTCTCACAGCTGTGATGAAGGGAGGCAACTATGCAATGATTACTTGAAATGAAGCGGTTTGGAGTTATCCCAGTTATTCTGTGAGAAGAAGGGAGGTAACTATGCAATCATTACATGAAATGAAACGGTTCAGAGTTGACTCCGTATTCTGCGAGACCTGCACGTTTCTCAAACTGAAGGTATTGAGATAAACAGTTGTTTCAGACCATGTTTATATTGCTAAAAGCTGAAAGTTAAAAGAAACAAGAGCAAGTGAGTCGAGGCTCACGGATACCCCCGCTGCCGCCTTGTACGACAAACACACATATTTTCCAAGTTACTTGGCATTGGACATGAAACAGGCATGGGAGTGGAACACTATCCCCAATCCTGAAAATTTATTTGATCAGCGAATTGCGCTGCCATTTGCTAGGGGGTTCTGGGGGCATGCCCCCCCCATAATTTTTTTTCAATTCTAGATGCTCCGTGCTTCATTCTGAGGTATATTTAGCATTAAAATTTTCCCCTGAAAAAATATGTTATAATTAGGAAAAATTGGCAACATAATCCATTTCAATTTAAAATAATACTTGCAACAAGAAGTCAGTACATGTATAACAGGGATTCCGCTGGGGAAAATAAAAGAATCGCCACATAAAAAAAAATTGTAATTTTTTATCGCCATTCTCAACGGATTCACAAAAGTGGTCCCTGGGACCTCAAATCCAGATTTCCGGATTAATCCGGAAATTTCCCATGCCTGATGAAAGCTGCGTGCGTGGCCTATACAATGATTAATTGGATGATGATAAAGAAGTGTATGCAGTTCCAAGTCAATCCGACTGAGATAACTGGAACCCAAAATCTTTAAACGCAAATCTTATGGACGGATGGGAATACGAAAACTATATACCCCTTGACATACTTTGTATACTGGGGGGTACAAGAACAAATGACAAAATTTTAATTTAGTATTATAATGGAAGGGTTAACAATAAGGTAGGGGCAATACTTACTAGTTAAGAACCCAGAAAATGCCCAGTTAATCCATCCGCCAATGATGATCATTGGCAAAACGTTGGTCACATTGCCTTTCAGCATGTCTGTCATCATACTAGGATCTATAAAACATGTTACACATGCCACATACATCCCCAATCAATCAATCACCTGTTCTCACCATCATGGTGAGAAACAGCGGCCAGTTTCACTAAACTTCGCACAACTAAAATGTTCGTAAGTGCAAAATTATGATACATGTAGTTTGTAAATTCCACATTAACAACGTTTTCTTGTAAACAATTATTGGATTTACATTTATTGAGCTTAGGCTGCATATGCAGCCTATGCTCAATAAATGTAAATCCATCAATTGAAATTTCCAGACGATCCTAAATTTGCACTTACAAACATTTTAGTTGTACAAAGTTTAGTGAAACGGCCCCCAGGTGATTCATTGATTGACATGTGTCTGTCCAACAGTAAGGTCATACACAGACACAAATGGACTGGACCTGGCTAGTTGGCTGGGGAGTATTATACAATGTACACTGAATTTATAATAAAAAAAAACTTTCAACACCGACTATATAATAATAATTAAGCTCTATTCTCCCCAAAAGAAAACTTGGGGAGTATAAAAAGCATTGCCCTGATCAAGTGTCAGGCACCCTCAGTCACTACACTATATCACTTAGATCCAGGTATAAACCTCAGCAAGATTCACAGCTAACGTATGAATCCTTACATATGGATTCGTAGTGAAGATATGCATACCGTTGTATGCCTCCCATGTTGATTTTCAGTGTGTGCGTCCTCATAGCAGGATCACCAGTTATATATCTTATGCTACACACAGGTTGAAGTAACAGACCGAGGTCTATAAATACATTAAATATGCAAAAAAGCATCAATAAATTAAAAAAAAAACTAACTGTTTTTTTTTACTCCCTATATATAGAATATATAGGGAGTAAACAATTTTTTTTACCTTATTTTTTTTAAATTTATTGATGCTTTTAGGCATATTTAATGTATTTATAGACCTCAGTCCGTTACTTCAACCTGTGATGCTACATTGTCTAAAAGTGAAAGAACAGCTAGGGTCATATAGAGACGGGACCACAGTTTACAGTCTCATCCGACAGACCAGTGGGATGGAAATACTATGAAAGAATTGTTGATGCCTAAGGCGAGGTTTGAACCCACAACCTCCAGATTGGAAGTCAGGTGTTCTAACCCCTATTCCACAATCCATCCCTGCTATCATTGTCTAGTGACTCCGATATAATTATATTTTCTGTGACTTCAACAAAATGTCCAAGGTGCATTAGCTACCGTATTCCATAAAATACTGCATGACAAATAGTGGGTGTTATTTAGATGCTAAAAACGTACAGAAAAATACTACAAATGCTACAACACCAATTTTCTTCACTTACAATTAAGTTTTTGGCTAGTGCTGTATGGACATATTACCTGTCATTGGATTTTTAACGACCGGATCCCTTTCAGTTTGAGCCTTTGTAAAATAACCACTTGATTCTTCATTGAAAAATGCTTTCCGGATTGCAAATGACTGAAAAATAGAGCAATAGATTATATTATATAGAGATAATAAGCAATGTATTAAACATGAACGACAAGTAGAAAACCATATATTACACACCATTGTCTCTTAAAGGTACATGCCCACTCAGTAGGCACAACATGTTCTTTATAGGCATTAAATAAGTGTATAATTGTGTCACTATTCCACCTGTTCTAAAAATTACGACTGCCCGCAATACAGATATAGTAATATTTATTTTACTGATAGTG
Organism: Conchocele bisecta; assembly: GCA_029237695.1. Taxonomy (NCBI): domain Eukaryota; kingdom Metazoa; phylum Mollusca; class Bivalvia; order Lucinida; family Thyasiridae; genus Conchocele; species Conchocele bisecta. The sequence continues at coordinate 99,593,676 of CM055266.1, read as the reverse complement.
ACTCACGGTGGTATCATGTTATTTTCATATGCAAATGAGGAAAAATATTTTTTAATTATTTATACTAATTAAATGCATCACCTGAAAAAGTAATACTTTCGACAGATTATAGTCTGATCATGGCACATCAAAAACATAAATACAGAAACTAACCCATAGAAATGGTCCGAAATACAAACAACATAAATAAACAGAAACTAAAACTTAGGATGTCCGTTAACTTTGGAAACCCCCAAAACACGCTAATTAACACCCCCTGATGATTAGTGTGGAAATAAAACAAAAATAAATACAGAAACTAACTAGTAATGTCCGTTAACACTTGAAACAAACACGGCTATCACCCCTGATATTAGTGTGGAAATAAAACATAAATACAGAAACAACTAGTAATGTCCGTTAGACATTGGAAACAAAATTCACGCTAACACCCTGATATTAGTGTGAAATAAAACCCATAAATACCGAAACTAACAATTAATTGGTCCCGTTAACCCTTGAAACAAACACGGCTAAATCAAAAACCCCTGATATTATTGTGGAAATACACAAAAATACAGAAACTAACTAGTAATGTCCGTAACAATTTGAAACCAACACGGCTATCACCCATGATATTAGTGTTGGACAATAAAACATAAATTTACAAGAAACTAAACTATTAATGTCCGGGTTAACACTTGAACAAACACGGCAATCACCCTTGATAAAGTGTTGGAAAAAAAACCCATAAATACAGAAACTAACTTAGTAAATCTGTTAACTATGGAAACAAACAAACTGTTTCAACTGCTATCACCCCTGATAATTAGTGTGTAAATTTTACCGTTCGGATAAAAATAAAAACGTATAATGCCAATCAATACGTGGGGCAATGGTGAACGAACATTTTCACCAGAAAATGTCATATCTACAGAATAGACAAAACTATCTGATTTAATTCCTATAAAGAACATTTTGTGCCTACTACATTGTAAGTGGGCATGTACATTTAATGTCAGGTTTAACCCATTACATGTGGAATACACCTTTACGAGTATGACATTTTTTGAATATTTTATTTTTATTTATGTCATCCTGTGACCACTCATTTGAACCGTCTCGATGAGACTGTTCAAAACCATCATTTGGTAGTCACGACATATACTTTAAGCACATATAAAGCAAATATTTATTATTTTCCACAAACAGAATGGATTTGTGTATCCTAAGCATGAACTGGGTTTAGTTTAGACAAGAGCAGTCTCAGATCATCCACCATCTCCAGTGTGATCACTGATCCTGGTCTATACTATTTGCCAAACTAGTCGTGAATAATTTTGTTGGCACACTGAGATTGTCATGTCATTTGTGACTGGAGAAATCGGACCTATGGTTTTTGCGACCAGTGCAGATCCAGATGCAGTCATGCTTTTAACATGCTTTTAACAAAGAATATAGATTGTTATCCGACTACACAAGTGTGCTATTTGATCAGGAGCTACACTGGTAACAAATCACATCACTGGCAACGTTAAGCCCCATTTATCCACATCTCACTCACCTATGGCTTTTAGACAGACATAAGAATTATATCGACTAATTTGACGTTGAGAAGAACTGTCACAGCTGACGAAAACAAACATCCCTAAGCTACACTGTCATGTATGAATGTGTGTATTGTGTATGTCGAAGTCATAATAATAAGTGACATGAAAATTCATTTTCCACATACATGTACAATTATTAACAACAAGATTGTGGTATATCAATAATAGACCGTCATGTATCTTATACAATAATGACAAAATAAAATGTGTGCATAAGTCTAGGTACATGTAGGAAACAAATCTATTTGCTAAAATAGTTTTTAAAATAATGTGCAATATATGAACGATATGCAAATTACATGTATTCAAAATAAATATTTTCGCAAATAGAATGAAACCTGAACCATATGATTATAATTCTCACCTGCTTGGGGATATATTTTCCATTTTCCCGTAGAATGCGACTTCGAATTAAAGAATGGCTGCAATATATGAGAAGATAAACATGAATAAAATATAAACTGTATACACTGAAATGTACATGTATTTGTATCATTGGGTGGTATTCTTACACATTAAGACTGCGGAGAAAAAAAATCTGCTGTTTTCCATTTTTCTAATCGAAAACATGGTTTGACAGAACATTAGAATCATTTCCAATGGAAATGATTCTAAAGTACTGTCAAGCCATGTTTTTATTAATGTTTTTATTGATAAAGAAGGCAAAATATACAACAACAGCGGACGACAATTTCCGTTCCAAGCATTGTAAGGGCTAATCAGGGACATACATGTAATACAGGGGATATGAAGCAATAGATAAAAAAACATCTTAAAATACTCTGGTAAACACTGAAGATCCGGTTGAGACAGCTTGTTACGAGCCGGCTCATCAACATCATTAGATTTTGTAAATGGTGGTTTACGTCCTGTGGGGGGTTGAAAGGGTTAATAACTTAATACACCAGCCAGTTTATGTGTTTGTTTGTTAATTGGTGTTTAACGGCCTATCAACAGCTTAACTCATGTAAGGCCGGGCCAGTTTATGTGAAATAGCTATACAATCCTAACTTCGATTCAAAATATCAGAAGAATATTCACAATATATATATTTTTATTAGCTTCAGTTCATTCAATGTTTACATTTGTTTATCGGGTCCACAAGTACTGGTATTACATGCATGTATAGAATGTTTGTTTCCCATCTCCTGACCCTGAACTTTCAAGTTGGGCAGGTAGGGAGGAAAGTTATTGTTTTCATCTCAGATCGCGCAAGTCATAGACTAAAATTCTGACAGTGGGTTAACCCTTTCCCTGTTTTGCGATATTTCGACTCATCCAAATCCAAAACATCTGAATAAAAGAATCAAATGCTGGGTCAAATGATGGTTAAATTATCTGATTACAATGCTGAATTAATTTGTGTTGTCTGCTGAATATTTTTTATTTTTCAATTTTTCTCATCCAAAAATTGGTTTGGCAGCACTTTACACTTGGAAATGATTTTAAAATGCTGCCAAACCATGTTTTTACTCAGAGAAAAAGACAAAATATGAATTATCAGCAGACGACTATTTTCGGTTCCCGCATTCTAAGGGTTAATCAATACAATAAATAACGACACTTGATAACAGCTAGTCATGAGTTCATGACCATCTTGATCATGAAAGAGTATTACTCTTTGTAAAGTGGCATTTTCCTGTGGAATTTTTAAAAAAAAGTATCATATTTACATATGTTTAAACAAAATAACTTGTGTGGATTATTTCAATATGCATGTAAATTATAGTTGCGAAATATGCTTTTTAAGTTTTTATTTTTTATAGAACAAAAAAGATTTATCATTTTTATTGAGAAAATTCATATGAATCTTATACATGTATTCACATATATATCTGAGAAAAACATGTACTTTGGTGAAAAATTGTATTGAAATAAACAATGTTATGCTGGCGTTACTGTATGTTTGTAAATGTAAACAGAGTGCAATCCAAGTGTTTGTGGAGTCCGATGCTGTATATGACTAGTTTTATTGAAAAATATAAAATGCCACTAAAGAAATAAAAGGCAGCCAGACCCATCTTGATTGGGTTGGTAATGTTCTTGACTTGCTAACAGCCCGCTTACAGAGGCCCATGATGCACTAGCATTCAATAACTTCTGATTTTACATACATGTACATGTTTTATAATATACATGTTCATAGTAATGAGTTTGTTCAGTGTAATATAAACATTTATACCATAACCATTGCTCCATGTAGTATAATAAAGGAGGTTGAATAAATGTTGTTTATATCTGAAGTAACCTAATATACCTGAAGTAGCCCAATAACAATGAAATGCCGTTTTTTGGCTTTATTTTTTCATCTTTGACCCCTAATCACGACCTCTGATTGGTCAGTCTCAACAGCCAATTCAAGATGGCGGAGAATTTTAAAATCGAAATTGCTGTTGATTCAGCTGAATTTCGTCCAATTTTACAGTATATGCAACGTAAGCAACGACACGGACATGTCAATTATGATTGTAATGCTTATTATGACAACTGTAGAGTCTAAAGCCAGCCAATACGGATAGCAAGAGCCGGGCCCGAGTTCAGCGTTTAGTTAACTTTTCAACGAAGTTTTCATATTACCATGCTAAACATGAATGTATACGTTGGACACTACCTCAGCATTCGCTCTGGCGGTGTTGAGCTTGCCTATGTCTTCAATTTCTATTATAAATACCAATGTTGCGCACCATGATAAAAGCGGTCTGCGTTTTAGCTAAGTCCCTTCTGATCGGTACTGTCCAGCGTAAGTGAGGCGTTCAAACACCACATACGCTTCCATCATGGTGCGACGCATTCATTTTGATATACACATTTTTTTTTTGGTTTGTTCATACAATGTTACCTTATTTCACCAACTTGTTCCTTAGCCATATTGTAAAACTGACTTTCTGCAGGAGAAGAATTCACATAAGTGTAAAAGCTTGTTTTCTAATCCTGTTCTCAATTGTATGTATATATATATCACTTGCCACAACTTGAAATAAATATTGTTTAAACTAAAGCCAGCCAATATTGAAGCTCATCGCAAACAAAATCGGAGATTTAATCAGATACGATACCGAATATACCATTTTGCTTTGAATGACGTCGCTATATTTGAGATTTGATATGACGAGGGAATGACGCCACGCACGTTTTACAATTAAGTTTATTATGCGGTATAAATTAAATACATGATTATTGCTGCTGAATAAAAAATATATTCGGTTTCGCCCGACAACTTTATAAAGCTTGCACCAATAAAACTGTCTAAGGCTCAACCAAATATATTTTATATTCAAAATCAATGCTACTACTCCGTCATAACTCTTATGTAATGTAATTAGTCATGTAATTAGATAGTTGCGAACGGTAACTCTTGCAGTCTACTCCAGTACCGTCCGTAGCAGAGTTACGATTCCACTCATAAGATTCGTCTGCAGAATAGCGAATCCAATCTGATTCGCACTTTAACAGTCAATTGTGAAAGATTTTCTAAATTTTTTAACTGAAATGAGTGTTAATATTATGAAAATAACACATTCAAGTAATTATGACATAAATTTACATATGTAGATGACCTGATAACGTAAGCTAGAATCAAAAAGTGACACAGTCAGTGGTGGCAGCCAAATTCAACATGTAAAAGTTAAGATGGTGTCCATTTTCTGTAAATGCCAAAAATAATTTTCTAAACCTTCTACAATGTTAAAAATTGTTTCAGAATAATTGGTTTGTATTACTTTTATAATACTAATATTTTTTCAGATGGAAACTATTTCTAATATGTCACAATTAACTACTACAGTGCGAATCAGATCTGATTCGCTATTCTGCAGAGAAATCCTATGAGTGGAATCGCAACTCTACCTACGGACGGTACGGGAGTAGATTGCAAGTTACCATCGCAACTAGTACTTAGAACTAGTGTTAATCATGATATTTTGCGTTAGTTTCTTCTTTACATGGGTCTTCTTTTAGGTACCTTGTTCTATATTTCACCCTTATGCCAGCATTCTTGCTTTACAATTTAATATAGGGAACAAGATACCCAAAGGAGATCCATGCAAAGATACATCATGATAAACATATCATGGGAGATGCACAGTGGTGGTCGAGGAGCCGCTAAAGCACCACAAACATGTACTCCACGACCAGCGGTATGCTCTCCCAATAGGAAAATAGTTTCTGGTATTTCGGTGGTTTTCGGTAAATAATAGGTTTCCGGTAATTCCAGTGACCCTTAAATATCTAGAGTAGGACATTCGCCATCTTTTCAACCAACGAAAGTGGATTATTTACCTTGGGCCCGGCTCGCTAATTCAGTAATTGTAACGTGCGCGAAGGCCGGGACCAGCAGGAACCCGGCCTTCTCGCGCGTTCCAATTACTGAAATTAATGAGCCGAGCCCAAGGTACACTAGTACCACTTCCGTTGGTTGAAAAGATGGCGAGTGACATACCTACTAGATATTTAATATCGGAGTAAAATTGGGTATGATTTAAACAGTGTTTTGTCCTTGATACCACAAAATGCCTATGGTACTGTACTGTCCCTGTATAGAAGTAAAATAAATCCAATGAAACAAAAAACAATTACACAGAAAACAACAGTTGCAGCACGACATGGACTTAAGGCAATCAAATACATGACAAGGGATGCATGGCAGCAAGGGTGTCACATTTTAGCCTTCATGTCCATTAGCTATCGTGGTGGGGCATACAAATGGTATGGCATTGGTATGAATTGAGCAAAAATTGTGTACGAAATGACCAAACCGGGAACCAAATGGTACGGGTACGAATTGGTATGGATACGAAATGACAAGTTTCCGGGGCGAAACGACTCCGGGCCGTAGTGACAAAGGAGACATTTTGTGCTGAGATTATTCATTCACCTATCTCTCACTTGTTCCAACGAAGACTTTTTATCAGATGAAAGTAGAATTGTTACATAATGCCGAATGATTCCAACTAGAAATGTTATAAGGACGATCGGTAGAAAAACCCAAATTCGGATATCGGAATCCAATAAAAGTTCGGCCATGTTTCCGAAGACGGGCTCGATTAAAAATTAAAAATCGGTATGACTAAAGTGCGCATGGAGATTTTTGGCGCATTGGGCGCATTGGAGATTTCGCGGCGCATTGGAGTTTTATATGACATATGTTATATATCTTCTAAATAATAGCATACAATTAATTTGTTTCTTGTTGTATATAATATACTGTATTATATCTATACTACATATTTAAGTCAAGGTGAATGCGCATGTGTAAAGTTGATTTTGTATGAATATTAGAAAAAATACCAACCGAAAATATAATATATCAGCGCGGCGCATAATTGTAGATTTCGGGGCGCATTGGAGATTTATATGTTATATATCTTCTTAATAAAAGCATACTTTTTTCTTGTTATATATAATATCCTGTTACATATATATATATATATATAATATATATTTAAGTCAGGGCAAATGCGCTTGTGTAAAGTGGATTTTGCATCAATATTATAAATATACCTACCGAAAATAGTATATGGCCGAGGCGCATTGGAGTTTTATAGGTTATATATATCAGTAAATAAAAGCATAACATTCATTTTGTTCTTGTTGTATATACTATACTGTTACATATCTATACTATATGTTAAAAGTCAAGGTGAATGCGCATGTGTAAAGTGGAGTTTATATCAATATTGTAAAACATATATATTGGCTACCCTAGCTGTTTGATCATGATCTGTACTGCATATGCGCATTCACATTGACCTAAATATATATTATAAATATGCAACAGTATATTAATTATTGTATACGACAATACAAAAAAATGTATTATTGTATTTAGAAGATACATAACATATAAAACTCCAATGCGCAGCTCGTTCTATTAGATCGTTCTATGTCCAATTAAGATATTTTGGTAATTTATCCGACAAATGCGACCTACTATAATTATGCAACCATGCAAACTTCCATAGCATTCGACACAATTGGAATTTTGGGGTCGGGCTTTCAAGATTTCAGCTTGGAAAGTCATTTTCTACTTACGACTGACTTTATAGAACACCATCCTTTGTTTCGAAGACAATAGCTTCATAAATGTGATTGAATATTTGCATAACGCGTGTCTGGCCCTGAACTTCTTAGTGTATACTATGCTGTCCATTTAGTTGCCATCTGAGCATTCTTAGCATGGACAAGCTATCAGCCAGTTTTTACTCTTGTAGCGTTCGACACAGACATAATTTGACAGATACACTAAATCATGATCATTTGTACAATATGTTCTAAATATAATTCTTTACACCGTCATGTCCGTTATATTTAGCCCTAGTGAATACCAAGTCTGATCTTGGACGATAAATGTGCCCATTTTTCAACACACAGAACGTGAATTTACAATGTACATCGATCGTTACTGTATTGAGTGCAATACGGAATATTGATATTTTATGGACTGATCGTGCTGCTATCATGAAGGTGTTGCTAGCAGAATATATCTTATACATCTTTCATACATGTAGTTCTAAAATTAGGCGAGTGGTGTAACCTGATGATTTACATAGTGTAACATATGGCCATTGTTCATTTTAATTGTAACTAACATGTATCGAACATGGTGTACACTTTGGCTTGAGAAAATTAGCTGATAGCACATCGTAACTAATTATGTGTGACATATATTATGCAAACTGTTCATCTGTACTATTGTTTGCTGTCTGTGTCAAACGCGAATAGAGGTGAAACTGACAGATGACGTGTGCATACTAATTAAAATGGCAGATCTGGCAACTCCATGCGTCGTATAGGATACATTAACAAGAAAATGTTCACATATATTTGTTATACATAATAATTACTAACATATATCCCACCACATTTACAATTTGAAAGCAACTATGCTTGAATCAAATGATGATCAGGGGTACGACGGGTTCGTAAGAGAAACTCGATGTAAATGATCACACTTAAATTACTTCCCAAACTGTGCACAGTGTGCATATCTGTTGAAATGATAGTCTTGCTCACTGGAATAAAGTAAACCATCACAATTGTCTCTGTTGAATGTAATTGAGAGCGGTGTAGACTCTGACCCGACTGCATAGATGTACAGACTGCACAGAGCCGTCACCGCTCATATAATCGGCTTTCCACGGCGCTTGTTTGAGATTGAATTAGAGCTTTCTCTGCACACCGCTGAGTTAACCCACTTGTTTATAATGGGAGTCTCGCCCTTCACTTGATGATACAGCATGGGTTGATGATGATTCGGTGCCCAATTATGTTGGTGAAAGCTTGTCTGCAGTGTGTAATCGATGCCCGATCAGCTGGACCAATGTCTCTGTACTTGCACCGAGTTATGTCCGGGCGGTTTTGTCTGTTCGTTGCGAGCTCACTGTCGTTTCCTCCACATTCAAAAAGATGACACGACCACGCGGTTGACTCTGTGCCAACATGCTGGTCGTGTGTACATATCAAACTTTGTTGTTTCTTGGTTATTTTTCAGACCAGGTACAGGTAAACTGGGTTGTGTCAGAACAATATACTCTCGCAGTCCCTGTGCCGACTGTGGTGGTAGAGCTATTGAGGCGAAAAAATAAGCGTCTGAATTTCAGACATACATCAACAACAACAACAATAACAACACCACCTCTTTTCTTTTTTTCATAAAATGTCTAATTTGCCAACGAAAGTAATTGAATACGAGGCATTCTTGAACGAAAAGTTAAAAGAGGATTTGAGGTTTATTTCCATAATTTGTCACACATTCTGTTGAGATACTTTTGTAATTGCAAATAACATTGTCAGTTAAACCACAAACCGGACAGTACAGTACACGGCATGTATATCACATGCTCTATTGCAGGGGCGGCGGAAGTGGGGAGGGAGTGGGGGGGGGGGGGGGGTTGGGTGGGCGGTGGGGTATCAAGCTACAGAAAACAATAAACAGACCACAAATATAGCATGTTTTTGTTATTTTTCCATGAAAACACATCTTGGTATTTCATTAGAATTGTCTCCTTGGACGTGTTTTCATTTAGAAGCAAACTATTCAATAATTGTGGTCTGCTGATGTGTAAACAATAGTGTGATTTTATTTTACCCAATTAAAATTTTGAAATACCCAATTGCTTCAGAAATGAATTGATGGAGTGACAATACTCAATTACTAATTTCTTATCTGGAGCCCTGTGGAGGTCTGGCCCCTCAATAATTCTGTAATAAAGCACATATTCTCATCCTCAAACTTGCTCTGAATATTGCGTTTCACGCCTCTTAGATTTCAAACATTTCCGGATGAGCATGTCCCCGGACCCCCGTAGCAACATCGGGCCCTCAAGACTGGGCCCTGAGAATGCACAAAATGGTGTTTCACGCCTCTTAGATTTCAAAATTTCTGGGGAGCATGCCCCCGGACCCCCTATCAACATCGGGCCCTCAAGACAGGGCCCCTGCCCCCAATGATTTTCCAGTTCCGCCGCCTATGTATTGTGTGACCTGTCAAGGGAAAAGGGGCCAGTTGGGTGAAACTTCAGGATTTTATTTTTTTTATTTTCTAAATCTCCATTCTTTTATTTCAGATTCCAACGATACATACATTTTATTTGTTATGGCAGGCAGCAACTCTGCAAATCTCCAGTATAAAGAGTTTTGCAAAGTTACTGCCCGCAACTAATGGCTACAATAATTGCTGGTACGTACGTCCTACCAAGTTACAAAAATATTTTCCTCATAGCTAAACATAGTTGCGAACAGTAACTCTTGCAATCTATTCCAGTACCGTCTGTAGCCAGAATTACGATTCCACTCATAGGCTTCGGCTGCAGAATAGCGAATCAGATCTGATTCACACTTTTTGTCGAGCCCACTTGCAGAAAGCGAGACATAGTGATCACAATGACGTCCAGGTGTCCGTCCCGTGTGTGTCCGTCCGTCCGTCAGTACGTCCGTCTTCAACCAGGCATACTTGTGGATCCATTCGTGTGTACAAGAGGCCCTTGTGCATCAATTTTTTCTTGTGCACCCGGGTGCACAAGCAGACTACTTTATTTCAGCTCACAAGGGTCTTGTGGTGCTTGTCACGAAAGCATCAGATATCCATCGGCAAAGTGTCCGACTATCAGTATCGGACAGACTCAGATGTACTCAGCCAGGTATACTTGTGGATCAATTCATGAGTACAATAGGTACTTGTGCATCACTTTTTGGTACTTGTGCATCACTTTTTCTTGTGCATCCAGCTGCACAAGCAGAGTACGTCCGGGCGAACATTGGGGGTTTAGGGGCTTGGGGAAGGAGCCGTCCGTCCGTCTGTCCGTCCGAAATCTGCTTTAAAGTTTTTAAAAATACCATCAAATGCCTCGGCGGGCTCGACATGCGGGCAGCGGCCATCTGGTTTTCCATTATGAGCACTTTAAATGTTATAACAGCACACTTCAACTTTGTGGCATGTATTGAAAGCTTTACAATGATATCCAATGTTTTCTAAGCCAATGATCTAATGTTTTCCTGCTATTAGTTATTTATCCGTGCTTTACACAAGGTGATCTCGTGTCCTGCTGTTTGTTTAGAGAGTGGGGCGGGGATGGTGTGTGTGAAGAGATAGGATATGATTTTGGGTGGTGGGGTCGGAGAGCGGGGATATTGTTTATAGGGAGCTGGGAGAGCATGAAGAGGTAATCTATTTGATTTTCACTCTAGTTTGGAATTAGATGTATGATGAATTTATAAAAACAGCAGTCTAACGGGATTATCAGCGACTCTCCACATGGAGATGCAGATAGCCCAAAGCTCCTAGATGTACGACTGCTAGAATGTTTGTAATAATTTTTAGCCGGGTTTTTAAAAAAAAAAATCCCGGCTACTGGATTGGCGAAAGCCGGGCGGGCGGGCGGCGTCCACAATCAATGTTAAGTTTTCTGTTAAATGTCCATTTCTCTGTTACTGTACCACCTAGGACCACCAAACTTTGACAGCTTCATAAGCAAGGGGTTCCCACCACATACCACTATCCAACATGTGACCTTTTTTGACCTTGACCTATTTTTTCCGCGTGAACGACTGTTTAAAATTGTACGTTTTCGTGTTTAAGTCCATTTGTCTGTTTCTGTACAACCTGGAACCACCATACTTGACTGCTTCATAACTACAGGGTTAAATTTTCGCGTCTATTTTTTTTCCTTCAAGAAGTTGCCCAAACACAACGTGCAAATTAAATCATCCGATGCAGATTTATCATGTTTGTGCCATTGTATTATCTGTTACTCAAGTATCTATGCCTTGAAAAAAACCGGCCTTCGTTGCTTTGCCTCGTTTCTTGTTTGATATAGATTAATGAAATATACATGTGCACTGTATGTGGTTATATTGGCTGTTGCTCTTACTTTATTTGTGACTAAGTGGAGAAATGGGGCTTCTGTGTTATGTGAACAGTGTACATCCAGATCAGCCTGTGCATCCGCACAGTCTGATCAGGATCTGCACAGTGCCACTGTTCGCCATATCGTCAATGAAACACCTGTCGTGCTGCTAACAAGTAATATAGATCGTTTTCAGGCTACAGGAGTGTGCTATTTGATAAGGAGCTACACTGATCACAAATCCCACAAGCCACATTTCTCCAGTCACAGCATTATTTTACAGAAAAATACTTGAAGAAAGGGACAAAGTGTATGGCCAGATATCTGAATACCTGCAGTTGAAGACAACCATAGGAAAAATTCAAGTAAGCTGGATTTCTTACATTCGTAGATATCACTTTAACCCTTTCAGCACCACAGACCTGTATAGTGGTATTCGCAAAACGTGTAGATCCAGGTGAGCCGGCTCGTGACGAGCCGTCTCATCAAGATCTGCACTTTTCGCAAGTAATTTTCACATTTTTGAGAACAAAAACGCCCCCTTTTCATAAATGGACTAGTCAGAAAATCATTTTGTGATGATTGAATTGGTTGCAAAATTAATTTCTGTAGAGAATGACATGACTAAATCAGGATAGTCACTGCATACTATTTGCCAATGTCTGCCAATAAAACTATGTACCATAACTCATAAAGTAATGCGACATTTATGCTGAACACGCTGGTATATGCTCATGGACAACAATCGTGTCCCCTATGTCAGCGCTCCAGATAAGCTGCGTATTTGCTTAAATACCCAATTAAAATTGCCAAAAACCCAATTGAAATCAGAAGTAGCAAGTATCAAAAAGCGATACAAATTTGTGATACCTTTATCATGCTGCAGACGACAAATATAGCATATTTTTCTTATATTCCATGAAAACACATCTTGGTATTTCATTAGAATTGTCTCCAAGGAGACAATTCTAATGAAATGCCAAGACATGTTTTCATTTCGAAGCTAGCTATTCAATAATTGCTGTCTGCTGATGTGTAAACAGTAGTGTGATTTTATTTTTACGCAATTAAAAGTTTGAAATACATGTACCCATGTGACAATACTCAATTACTAATTCCTTATCTGGAGCCCTGCTATGTGTTAGTCAATACAAGGATTTATATATGTCTCTGGTCAATATTTAGAAAATATATGCATGTGTTTATGCACAAATCCCATAAGCCCCATTGGCCCATGTAGCCACTACCATGATTGTCTTTTCGCAGGAGGCTGAACTCACGGAGAACTTGAAGACGAAAGTTGACCTTGGCTGTAATTTCTATGTTCAAGCTAATGTGTAAGTCATGACAGTGTAATGACTGTCATAGCCCTAAATATTTGTATACAATTTGTTTTGGGAAACATAAGTTTCCCAAAACAAATTGTATACAAATATATTGTTATTGTGATAAACCAGTACAAGCGTACTGACCCAAAACATTGGGACACTCTTTGTTGTGGAAAACCAGATATGTATATGTGTTTTATAGAATAAATTGTGTCCGAATATTTAGTGTTATTATAATTCATTTTGTTAGGGCATACCTGTGGTTTTGACCAGTATAGTTCTTGATCAGCTAGCACACGATCACAGCCTGAGAATCAACATGACACATATTAATAATGTGTCGTGCTACGGATTTACTTCCCTTGTTGTATGATTGTATTTTGGCAAAAATCAGTCAGATTTTCTCTATAATTGATTCGAAAATTGACTCAACTTATTTTGTGTTCACTTTTTGGTGTCGTCTAATCTATGAAAACTAATATAATCTATTTTAATACACACGTTTGAATAAACGGGACGTATTAATTATGTAATCCCCTTATACAGGCGGGTGGGCACAGCTTGTCCACACAATACCTAGAGTTCTACTTGACGAATCGTAACCAAATTCGGTATACATGTTTATCACGGCAAGACAAAGAACGCTATTAATTGTAAAACATTTCCGATGAATTATCTCCCCTTGGTGGCCATTTTAAATTTTTTAACTCCGTATCCTTGACCATGCAATAACTTGAGTCCTACTTGACGGATCGTAACCAAATTCAGTATACATGTTTATCACGGCAAGATGAGGAACCCTATCATGTCCAGCAGCACATCCAGGTTTCGACACTCATTAATAGATGTATACTATTTACAAACGCTAAACCTTTTCCTAAACACCAGCCTATCTGTGTTACATGTATCTTACCACCATTGCAGGCCAGATGCAACAAAGATATTTGTGTTTGTGGGTTTTGGATTCTTTGTGGAGTTCACACTGGATGAAGCTCTGAAGTTCATTGACAAGCGATGTGCATACCTCACCGAACACACAGACGGACTCACAACAGATGCTGCCAAAGTCAAAGCAAATATTAAATTAGTTCTTGAGGTGAGTTAATAATTGAATGGGTCAGTGGAAAAAAGGGGCTAATACATATTGTTACATGACTGCCGTTGTTTGGCACCAGCCACAGCCGTGTTCAAACTTACAGTGCATGCTGTTTGACCATGGCTGTGGACAACGCTCATTCTGGGGCCAAGCCAACACCTACATAATGCATGTGTCTCCTGATGTTACGTCACCAGACCAGTTCACAATGGTCACATTGAAATTTTGGAATTAATGCTGCTGCATCACGCGACGTGTACTGCGGCGCCGGAATATGTATGTGTAAATCAGCTGTTTGAATGGAGCAGTAGTATATAAGAGTCATAATGATACAAGTTTATATGGAAGCCACCCACTACGTGTGGTGGCTTCCACAAGAAACTTGTAATCATTATGACTCTTATATACTACTACCGCGAGACCATATATTTATGACATGAGAAGATACACCCTATTAGAGATAAAAATCCCTATGTTATACTCAGTATATATATAACAATCTGTCATACTTTTATTACGAATAAAATATAAATGACACCCTATTAAAGATAAGAAATCTATAAGTTATACTCAGTATTTTACAGCAATCTGTCACAAATATAAAACTGACACCCTATTAAAGACAAGTTATCCATAAGTTATACTAAGTATATTACAACAATCTGTCATATATTTATTACGAATAAATATAAACTTACACCCTATTGAAGATAAAAAATCTATTGGTTATACTCAGTATAATGCCTACCATAAAGCAAATGAGAGAGCAAGCTAAGAGTTGGGGAATTTCCCTAAGAGGTTTGAGACTCAAGAAAGATAGCAGATAGGATAAGTGACGCGCGAGCCGTCGTCTACGAGGAGAGGCTGCGGCTTGCGGTTTCGACCGGACGACTGCCCGCCGACCCCGAAAAACGCTCCGAGAAATTGGAGAACGAGACGACGGCCAGTCTGCGCGCCACCGCTTACGCGCAGCGTGTAAAAGAAGATCCCAGCGCACGTAGAAAAACCCCTATACAAGGCGTACACAATAAGATTTATCAAGGGTTGGTGGGGGGACCTCTCAGAAGAAGAGAGATATCGCCAGAGCTTTGGTGGAGGAGGGTCCCAAGATTCTCGCCGAAGAAGCCGAAGTTAGGGAAACTGTTGATAGGGGTAGGAGGAAGATAGTATGGACTTTCGAGAGGGGGGTAGACGGGGAGATCGCTAATCGCATAATGAATAAAATTCGCCCAGAGATGACCACGGCATGTTATCTGAGGTATTCGTGCTCGTATCGTATTAGGAACATAGAGACCGACGCTACTATGATCTATCACAAATAATCAAAGGGCAGTCCGTGGATAAACGAGATCGCCAAAGCCGAGAGTTGGATATCCGATAGAGAGAAAGGTCGAATGGACATCGACAAAGTCTATAGACCAAACACAAAATGAACCTTCGTTCGTTGGATATCGGTCGAGGTGAAGATGATCATCGACGCTCAACAACTTCTCATGGGAGCGGGAAAACTCCCAGACTGGTTAAGACAGAAAAAGCGTGTTGTAGGAAGGCACGAGCTCTGGCTCGCGAATACCTCGGGCACGATAACGGACCGGGTAGTAAGGGAATCCCCCTGGATGATATTAAGAAGGTAGAAGAGCGCTTCAAGATGGGCATTCGCGTTTACGAGCCCACCGCCGACGGAGTGTGGTACCTCATGAAGGTTCCGGCAAATTACGACGTGGTTGGGGGGAAGACAATGACGATAGGAATGTTTGGAGGTCACTCGTTCCTCATAACGAATCTCCGCAAGATGACGAACGAGTACGGGTGCACCGGATGTCAACAACGGTTCACAAAGTCGTGTAACATGCACAGGCACGCGACCACCTGCAGGGTGGGTGGAAGACCGTGGTGACATATCCAGGTAAGAGGGTAGAGAGACCACAGTCGGCCTACGAGAAGGCATTCTATCTTAAGGGGTCAGCGAGTGTGAGGTCGATTCAATGGTTGAGCAGAGAAGAGGAGAGGGTGGGAAAGCACATACATCACGCCAACTGCGGTCACGGTGGTGAGAGGTGGGTGGCCGGTGATCCGGTCGACGGTTACTGTCACGAGACCGAGACCGTGTTTCAGTTTCACGAATGCTACTGGCACGGGTGTCCGAGGCATTGCATGAGAGGTAACGCGAGATCGCTGTACAAGAGGACGAAAATTCAAGACGCCAAGATAAGGAAGGCGGGTTACGAGCTGGTGGTGATGTGGGAGTGTGAGTGGTTGAATGATAATTTTGATAAAATTAATACCTACTATCCACAATCGCCACGCGAGGAGGAGACGACTCTGTACCCCCACCAGATAGTCTACGACTTCGAGGCGTATCTCGACAAGTCAAAAAGCACGCGACCCACCAAAGACCTTACTTTCGAGGTCGAGCACGTTCCTATATCGGTGTCGTTGGGGGATGCGATGCATAAAGGGATCACACACCTATGCGAGCGAGATCCCGACACGCTAGTCGAGAAGTTCGTGACCGAGCTGCAGATGAGAGGTAAGGCAATCAGGGAGGGGGTTAGGAAGAAGTATCTGCCGGCCGACATAGATATGTTATCGAAGTCTCAGCAAGCAAAGATTATCTTATCTCGTGGATTGACCAAGTCCCGGTGGTGGGGTTCAACTGTAGCAGGTACGACCTGAACCTCATCAAGCAGAAGTTGGCGGCCACCGTGAATAAGGTGATGGTCGGAAAGAGAGCCAGCATGACGATGTTTCTGTTTACCCCGGAGTTTAAATTTCTCGACATCATCCAGTATCTGGGACCCGGTACCACGTACGACCGGTGGGTTAAGGCGTACGACTGTAAAACGGTAAAGTCTCACTTTCCGTACGAGTGGTTCGATAGCGCGGACAAGCTCGACCATCCGGGGCTGCCAGGCTATCCCGAGTGGTACTCGAAGTTGAAGGGTGAGTTCCTACTGTCGTTGTCCGAGTGGAAAGAGTGTAAGAAGGTATTCCGAGAAAAGAAAAGGGGTGAAGACGTTCAAGGAATGGTTGCAACACTACAACGACTTGGATGTAGGACCGTTCCTGGAGGCTCTGAATAAAATGACGGAGTTCTACAGGGGAAGAGGCGTGGACATACTCAAGGATGCCGTGTCTACCCGGTGTTTCCCTTCAGTACCTACTCCGCGGGTCGATCGATGGGAATGCGGACACGCCCGAGCTGTGGTCACCGAAGTCTGAAACTTACGAGATGATGAAGCAGGGATTGGTCGGTGGTCCGTCCATAGTATTCTCCAGATACACCGAGGCTGGAAGGTCGACGATCAGGGGTCAGGTGGGGAGTCGGGAGGAGAAGATGTGCAAGGCAGTGCTGGGGTACGATGCCAATGCTCTGTACCTATCTACTCTGTCGAAGGACATGCCGTTGTGGTGAGGAGCAGATATGGACGTGTGACGACCGGAAAGACAGTCGTATATAGACAGTTTCGTGAGGAAGGTCAGGAGTGAAAAGTGGTTCGGATTTGCGGAGTTGGATATAGAGGTTCGGAAACGTTGAGAGACAAGTTCTCGAAATGTCACCGCTGTTCGTTAATCGAGAAGTCGATGAGAACGAGGTTCTGCAGCACATGAAGGACTACCTGGCCGGGACCGGTAGGAAAAGAGTCGAAGGACAGAGAAAGCTCGTGGGGGCAATGTCCGCCAAGAAGATGATCATATACTCCCCGCTGCTAAAGTGGTATCTGGAGCACGGTCTGATCGTCAAGGCGGTGCATAGGGTAATTGACTACACGCCCGGCAAACCGTTTCAATGGTTCGTTTAAAGAGGTCACCGCTGCTAGACGGACGGGGGACGTCGACAAGAGCAAGGCGGTGTTGGCGGAGATATTCAACTGGTTGGCAACGCGTGTTGTGGCAAGCTGATAGAGGCACAAGAGAGACACCTGAACACCACATATACGAAGGATGAGAAGACTGTCGATCGGGCACTGAGGTCGGCGTGGTTCGAAGACCTGGAGGAGATTGGGGAGGCTTACGAGATATCGAGCAGGAAGACTCGAGTGGTGATCAACAGACCGTTTCAGTGTGGCATAGCGGTCTACCAGTTGGCAAGCTCCGGATGCTGGAGTTCTACTACGATTTATTGGACAAGTACGTGGATCGCGGAGATTTCGAACTGATACAGATGGACACTGACAGCATGTACTTCGCGCTGTCGGTGGAGAAGACACTGGCGGCGGCGGTGGTGAGAAAGAATATGAAGAGAAAGTTTAATAAGAGAAGACCGAGTGGTTGGCGTGGGACGTGTGGAGCAACAGAACTCCGGGACTGTTCAAGCTGGAATTCGAAGGGGATAGAGCCATCGCTCTGTGTAGCAAGTGTTACTACGTGAGTGGTGATGGAAAATCTAAGCACTCGGCCAAGGGGATGTCGAAGAGATCTAACGATCTGACTTGGGGGAGGTATAAGAGTGCTCTCGAAGGGGGTAGGGATATGGCGGAGAACAGGGGATTCAGAAAGAATATGAAGAGAAAGTTTAATAAGGAGAAGACCGAGTGGTTGGCGTGGGACGTGTGGAGCAACAGAACTCCGGGACTGTTCAAGCTGGAATTCGAAGGGGATAGAGCCATCGCTCTGTGTAGCAAGTGTTACTACGTGAGTGGTGATGGAAAATCTAAGCACTCGGCCAAGGGGATGTCGAAGAGATCTAACGATCTGACTTGGGGGAGGTATAAGAGTGCTCTCGAAGGGGGTAGGGATATGGCGGAGAACAGGGGATTCCGAATGATTAACGGGGTGATGAAGACGTACTGTCAACAAAAATTAGGACTCTCGGCGTACTACGACAAGAGGAGAGTGATGGAAGACGGGTTACACACCGAGCCTATAGGATAGGTAAAAAAAAAAAAAAAGAACTCTGAGAGAGAATACTAAAGACTCTGACGATCCGGGGGTAGCTGGGTGTCAGAAGGCACCGCAAGAAGTTCTTCGTGAACAAACCCTCGAGATGGCCCATCATCCAAATAGTAGAGCACGGGCTCATCAGGCTTGGTAATAGATCGATCTAGATGATATACATTGAGAGACCACACGGGATCAGTCGCGCGGCGGCTGCCACCTTCGAGCTCTCCCGGTTGATAGAGGTACCGGACGTCAATATCCGATGGAAGTGCAATCGGTGATTGCTGCTCCTCTAAACCAACGGGTCGCCCGCGCAAGACGACAGAGGGCTTGCTCGTCACCCTTTTAAACTTGATAGCATCTACAGGCTTCTTACCTATCAATCTGGTCACCTCTCCGTTCAATGCGGAGACCACGGCGGGTAGTCTGGCCACCCACTCGGTCGATCGCGAATGAGGGACTACAAGTTCTTTAGCGTATTGGTGTCCGAACAGTCTCTTAGCCAGGGTTCGATTGAAGCGCTCCACGATCCCCTGGTCCCGGTGGATGTTGAGCGCGGCGCGTCTGACAGAAACGTCGTGCTTAGACAATAGATGAGAGACTGCGCCCATGAACTCGCGGCCGGGATCGACCTGGAGAAGATTCGGCCATTTGAGAGGACTCCTCTTATATATTCGGGAGAGAGCCTCGGCCACCTCCTTAGACTCTTTAGTGGCCAATGGCTCAGCCCCTTATAACGACTCGCTACGTCAACGACTGTCAGCGCGTACTTGTACGTCTTACGACCGACGCGATCGTGAGGGAGAAACAGGAGATCCGCTTGGTGAACTTGGTTCGTACCGGCACGTCGAATTTCGGGCGCGGAATATTGTGAGGCGCGGTAAATAGATCTGCCAGATGGTGGCTTCTTAAGCCATTCCTTGACAACGTTTTCTGAAACCTTGGTCGCCGCCGCGAGGTTCTTGATGGCAGAGAGTCCCTTCCAGTAGCCGCGGGGGCTATAGTACGCGTTCGCTAGCTTGCGCGTTAGGCGAACCGATAGTTTGGTATTAAGTTTGCGCATGTTCATCGTATGCGATGTATTCTAATATATCGGACAATCTCCAGCATGCCCTCGCCAGATCGTCCGGTAACTGCGTCGATAATAATAAACCTTTGTTGGAAGTACAATCGCGATTGGGGGTTAAGTTATGAAGGAATTTGGGAAAATCTAATCCCCCAGGATTGGTGGAGGAATCTAACATCCGCTTTGCGAAAAGGGTGGCCGCTTTTTCGTCCTCCCGCCACGTCTCGAGAGAATCTCTGGCCAGACGAATCATACCCTTTGCACCAACCATGCGGTGTTTAAGGGCAGTGTAGCCTACATCAATCATAGCAAAATAAAGTTCGTCAACTGACATCGTTCTATATATATATATTTATAAAAAAAGTTATTTAAAATAATTAATTTAAAATCTCGATCGGATATAGTAGCCGACGAGCCCCACCATACCCATTCCCACGACGATGAACGCGATCTCGCGGTCTTTTTGGGGCTCTGACGGTACATAGAAATCTGAAAGTTGGGGCTCGCGATCCAGCGGCGCGAGACTTTTGTGCGGATATGCCAGCGCGTACTCGCGGTTGGCTTCTTCAACGTTCTGAAAAGTTTGCGCGGCGTGATTTTCGCGGCGAAGCTCTTCATTGACCCAGTCCAGATGGGCGGTTCGTTTTTTCGACCACGCTTCCTTTGCGCTATTGAGTTGTTCTACAGCTACGTAAATCGTGATGCTTACGCTCCTCATCCACGTTCGAGCTTTTCATTTTAGAGAATAAAAAGTTGCTACCGCTGAACGCCAATGCGTTTACGAGCGCACCACCTACTATTACTGCGATTGAAGCCATTTAATTCCATATATTAACTGGTAGAATTCCAGCTTTAACTAGATAATCTCGGGTCCAAACTGCGGCCGCTACATCTAAGGTCGCGAGCCCTACGTCTCTCGCAGTAAAGTCCAATTTAATTTGGGAGCGGATCCTCCTAGGGCCATCTTTGATAGTCGAGCATACCCGATACTGAAACCCGATATCACCACGGCGTGATAAAGCGCATTCACTAACATTTTACCATCTTGTTCAGCCATTATAATTATTGCATATAAAAGGGGTCGCGATCAATGTTTAAATGGGGCGCATCCAATCGCGATTGGTGTTTCGTAACTTTCTTCTGAACACTGGCTGGTTGTTTTTTCGATAATATGGGGTATTTCCACATGCACAGGGCACCAACAACTGCCAGACCACCACCAACAACCCAACTCCAATTCACGAATTTGGGTTCAATCTGATTCGCCCAACCTCGATTGGGTGTTGAGTGTGCTTCCAATTCGTGAATTGGGGGTGTACTCTACTCTGTCTCCGTCCCCGATTGCAACGACTGTTTAGCCTCTCGAAGCTCGGCGAGTATTTTATCTTGTTTAACTTTTCGGGTGGCAGCCGCCGCCCGCCCAGCTGCCTGTCTTTTGAGATTTTTTATATGCGGTATGTCATCCAGTGGCGGAGTAACACTCGGGTTCGATTGGGTTGGTGCAATCGGGTTCAACTCCGTCACTCTCGCGGGTGTGTCTTGTGTCATCGTTTTCAAAATTATATTTTGTATTAATATTAGGGCTTATAGTTCGTGGGCATATATGTCCAAATTGACAGTGTTTTACCCGTGGTCAACGCGGTTGTCAGTGAGCTAAGTACATTCCAAACTTGTGATAAATTGAGCAGCAGCTGTTCTAAGAGTGTGACCTATAAAAGGGTCAGTCTCTAGATCGTCAATCAATCCCGCGGTGTTTGGTATAGGGAGAAGTATACTAACGGCGGTTACGTACAAATGAATAGCCGCCGATCCGAGAGTTTTTGTCATCTCCGCTCCCAATTTGGATTCGTATCGCGCATACATTTTATCGATCTCCGCATCTGACATCTTATCCACCTGAAAAACTGAGAGACGCCTACCGAGATAATGTCCGATTGTCCCCCAGCAACCAGCGCAGCTAGCCGCTCTCGTCGCGCCGCATTTTCATTTTCATTCGGAGTCGTTGCACTCAACCCAATACCAACCGCCGTTGGAGTTGGAGTTGATTCCGATTGCTCTGTCGGATCATTATCTTTCAGGATGTTGGCAGTCGGAGTTGAGGTTTCTTCCATTAGCTGATCGAGAAGTTCGTCGCAGTTCATTTTTCTTAAAATTAATTTAACTATTCTAACAAGTCTCATCACTTTAACATATTGCCAAGCGCACCACCCGATACTTAAGATCACCATTATGCTCGCAACAAAGCTCGCAGCGGAGCACCAAATTGTTAACATTGTTAACCATTGTTCACCATTTGTTCAACATTTGTTAAGCATTTGTTCAACATTTGTTCAGCATTGTTCAACATTTGTTAAGCATTTGTTCAGCATTGTTCAGCATTGTTCAGCAATTGCTAAGCATTGTTCAGCATTTGTTCAGTAATTGCTAATTAATTATAAAATTAATTGATAACTTCGTAAGTAGTTGGTTGATCAGTCTTTAGCAAAAGCTTGGCGTGCTTAGTTTCCGAAAGCATCTGTCGAACCTCCAGGCGCTCCTCGCGCGTTGGGATAACGTCATTCTCTCGAAGACAGTCATCGAATGAGTCTCGGTCCTTGCAGTGAAAGAGGGCGACCCATTTCGTTTGCTGCGCAGATCCTTGAGGACGGCGTTGTACTTTTGATGGATATCCATACGCTTTGCCTAGCATGGCGGCCAGAAAATGCGAGCTCGGAGAGCATGTCCTTCTTTTTGGTCATCGCCGCCTTGGCCGAGCAATCGTCAATCACGTATAGGGTGGGCTCACCCTGGAATTTTTGGTATAAACCACGCAACCAATCGTGAAGTCTATCACCGGGGTCAATAACGTATACCTCAGGGTCGGTCCATATCCACGGGCGCCGCTGATAAGTATCGTTGTGCCGCACAGTGGGACACAGGATCACAATGTGACGAAAAGCATCACGGTAGGAGCCCTCGAGCAAGTCTAGGATAAAAACCGTTTTTCCACATCCTGTCTGCCCACATATTATGGCAGAGTGGGCATCTCCAATCGTGAATTGGTATTGATTGCTAATTTTCTTAAAATTAATTAATAAATCGTTAGATGACTTTTTTTATTAAATCAGTAGAGTGCTGAGACGTATCGGCCATCTTCGATGTTCAGTTGTGCGTCTGTAATTATATATAAGTACACGTTCAATGTGCCATTTCCATCCGCCTCTTTGGTTATCTGGATCGTCACACCCTCACTAGCGTTCTCAACTTGGCGTCCGCTACCGTGTATTTGGTCGTCGTCGCTGGCTCGCATGTCTAGCCATAACGCGTATTTGGTATTCAGAAACTCCGCGAGGGAGACGGCCGAGAGATGCAGGTCTTTGGCAACCGCGGCAACCTCCGGGGAGCGCTTGGAGCCGGCAGCAAAATGCTTTCTTACTTCGTCCCACTGCTGGTGCGCGCGAAGACCCGCGCTGTAGAGTTGATTGGGTACTCCCTCGATCGTCACCTCCTACCTTCGTGATTTTGGGGTTATAGAATTTGTCGGTTTTTCTAGCACCGAACGCGAACCGAGCCTCCTCGAACAGCATCAGTATACCTTTCATCGAGCGGGCGGGTACGTTGACGTTAATATTCCACAATGTGTCGCCTTTGTCTTTCGTCATCTTGCGATGGCGAAGAACTCGGTCGTAAAGTATGGCAACGCGCCCGGCGTACTGGGTTCTGATCAATCGCGCGAGTTCGGGCATCGTGACCATGTCGTACTCCAGGGAAACATTATCGATCGTATACGTCGATAACTGGTCGCTGGCTATGAGAACTCGGCCGTAGTCGTTGAACGTTAGTTCGTATTCGAGGCGGTCAGCCAAAGCGCTCTGATAGTAGGGCATGTGACTCTCCAGCAACTCAAAAGTCGAGCGGGATGTAGAAGCGGTTGCCGTAAGCGCCCGCGACCGCGTTGTCGCTCGCGTTGTTATCTACCTTGTTAGCAGCCCCGATTCTAAGTCTGGGTTACGTTCTTATTTTTGATGGGTGTCAATACCCTGATTAGACAGCATTTTTGCGCTCTTGCGCCGTCTTCCATAGGTCCTGATAACAATGGTAGACGTCGCTGTCGTCGATCGACATCACCTCATTACCAGAAATCTTTATCATGGTTCTTTTTGACGATGGCGCGACCCAGGTTCTGAACGACGGTTCGGTCCTCGTCCGTCGACGTCAGCGAAATAGTGAAAGCGAGGCGAACAGTCCCCGGCACAATGACGTCGTTAGCTCCGAGGTTGGGGAAGCGGACTAACAGCTGCTGGTTCTGGTCGATCGTCGATGGGTTGTTCGTAATAACGACACTCTGTCTCACGCCTTTTGCCCCGAGGGGCTCACGCAGTCTGCGGTATGGATTGAGTTTGCGACCGTATTGACTCGAAGACATAATTTAGTGAATCTATATTAAACCCGTATAGATTTGTCTTTAATACATAATTAATTTTAAGAAATTATAGATATGGCTGATTACGATAATGACATGTATGAAATCGGCAGAGACGATTACGTCGATGCGGATGATTATGACATAGATGATTATAATGACGAAACGCCCTTGATACAGCCTCCAGTTCCAATCCAATCTGGGGAATTAGGTGGCGCTACTACTAGTCAAAGTCGGGAATTACTCGAGGGAGCTGTAAACGACTACTACAACAGTTTGGCAGAAAAAGGTCTGGTCCCATCTGTCGGTCGCGACTACTCCAAGTTCAAATTTGATCTGAACGGTAGATTGCGACTAAAAGCGGCATCAAATATCCCAATAGTCAACACGAGGACCGGTAAACCCCTAGCGCTGGGCACTGTTGCAGGACACCGGGGTGGTGGCCAAATCGTAAAGAACGAACTAGGATTTGTAGATTGGAAGAGAGGTAAAACAATTATGCCGACCCACACTGTAGAGGCCCTACAGTCTACCGACGAAACGATGGCGAAAACGGCCGCCGCGATAGAAACGGTCGAGCTCAGCGAGGTCCCTCGTGTAGCCACCGACGTTATTAACGCGGTGGAGACCACGTTCAGCGAAATCGACATGTCTAACGATGACCGCACCCAAATAAGTCGGATCCGCGAAACAATTTCGAGGGTCCTGAACGAGGAGACGACACTCGGTGAGCGTCTTCGCACTCTGTTCAGAGAACAGGGCATCACGATAGCAAGCATCCTCGTTGCTATCAGCATGACTATATCGACCATAGTTCTAGCTTTCACTGGTGGTGCGGCGCCACCACCCACGCCAGCACCCACACCACCAGCACCCGCGCCATCCGGTGGAGCCAAGGAGTGGGTAAAAAAAACAACTAAAAGCCCTCGCCAGTCTCCTGGCTAAATTAGCCGAAAAGGCGGCTGCCGCACTACCTGGACTGATCGGAAGTATCGTTTCTTACTTGCTATCTATATTATCAAAAACGGCCGGATGGCTAGCTATCCATACTTGGGCTTTAATCGTGGCAATCGCCGTCTCCTACTATTCTTCGCCAGAGAGTTTCCTAAAACCAAAGGGTAAATAATCCGATCGCCACGAGGGCGACGACGAGCCCTAATTTCTCCTCCTCGTGTGTTGTGCTTCCAATTTCAACATTGTTGATGATTGGTGTTTCAACATTGTTGATGGAACTCGATGGTGCATCCAATTTACGAAGTTGGGGTACTGGGTTCGATTGTGTTGAGGGAGGTGTATCCATTTTGTGTTTTGGGGGTTTTATGAAATCTTTTTCAAATTTATTTGAATTTACAACTCCGCGCCCGATCATTTTTGGGGTGCGCTTGATGATATCCGTGTTCACGTTACCGTTGTGACCGATTTTTTGATTGGCGGTGGCGATTACGATTTGATTATTGTAACCATCAACCGGGTCGTCTCGTAGTATCATATTGCTCGGCGCCATATAAAGACCTATTCCAAATACATAGTCCACTGGGGTGCTGGCAGTCTGCAAAACGTCTTGATAATTCTGGATCGCCTTCTCCAGGTCCACCTTAGCTGAGATGGTGTCCTCAACAAGTGCCAAGAACGTGTTTTTGCGCGTCAAACGCCGTTCCGAATCCTATTATAGAACTGCGAGTTTGTTTTTGTGCACCTAGTATAGCCTACACATATGTACGAATGGAGTCGTTGAGGCGAGTAACCCCGGCCTGAGTAAATCCAGTGCTTTTATCTAATATAAATGTACTCCATGCTATTCAACTTTAGATGGTTGGTGTAGTGAAGCCGGATATGTTTGGTAGTAGGTTTTATCTGAGAACATATCAAGAAAAAAAACTTGGTCTTTTATGTATTAGGAAACTTGACGTGTACCTCATAGTACTGCTATCGAATGTGCCATCAACAACTTTTACATCATTTCCAGCTTTTTCAAAAAAGTGGTCCCCCATTGAATCGTTCTTGGTGTAAACTTTTTGTTTCCAATCACGGTTTGGGTCCACACCAAATTCGTCACATATCCGTTCGAACTCCTTACGGTTGTATGTGTTGGAAATGGGATTCAACCCGTCGTCTTGAGGTAGTGGAACACGTAATTCTTTCAAAATCCTTCTAATAGTATAATAAACATGAAAGTTGTATAAGCTACTGCTCATCATGCTGTTACTTGGTTTTATGTGGTCTCCGAAAGATACACACACCCAGTTGTGGCACACCACACGGCAAAATTTAGTTGGTTCTGCCAGAACTGCATCGGAGTTGCCCGCCATCTGTTTACCCCATCCACCGTACTAATCTTGGTCACCCTATATTTCTCAAACATGTTAGTGAAATTTGTGTCGAAACCTAGGCCCAAACTGACTCTTATTTTAGGGTGCACAAGCCAACCAATGGTGTTCTTTTGAGCGTATACACCACCAACTTTATACTTTGCATTAGAATTAAAGCTAAATGCTTTTGTATCCATTGAAAGATATTATTATGTTTGCTACTATCACTAATGTTCAAAAAGGGAGTTGTGAACTTCAAAAGTCAATCAAAAACGTCGGGTAGGCCTTAGATCAATCACGTTCACGGTTGGATGGCAGAATGTGGGGAAGAGCAAAGGGTTTTACTATGTGAAGGATGGACAACAATTCGGTGTAAAGCTGCCTCATGGACTGTGGGGAATAAGACAGCTCAAAGATTTTGTCAACTCAGAGCTTGACGGTATAATCAACCTCACAGTATCGAATGCTACCGGGCTCGCAACAATGACCATCAGCACTGATAATAAGGTAGTGGTCTCCCCGGGGTTGGGTATTCAACTCGGTTTTAGAGAGACATACTCCTCGAACAAAGGAGTGTTTACCCCGGGTGAGTACGTCGGTGATAACCCGGTGGACTTCACCTTCACGAAAACTCTCAGGGTGCACCTGGATCGGGTGAACACATCGTACAACACGGTAGACGGCACTCCCAGCACATTACTGAAAACCGTGCAAGCCAGCGACTGTTTCTATGGCGAGACTGTGACCTTAGACTTCCCACACCCCGAGATGAAAGTTTTGGAATCGGGACATATCCACGAATTTACGGTCTCTATTTTCGATGATCAAGCGAGAAAGTTGAAAAAGCGATTACCCGATTTCGGTAGTTCTCGAAATTTCCAATTGAGTATAGGTGCCCAATATTATAATTAATTTTATTATGAGTATATACGGACCAGGTAGTTCTTCCGATTGGGTGACAAATTCAAAGAATTTGGAACCGGCAGAAGGTGGATTCATCCCGGCAGAGGGCGACTTTTTAACTACTGGAAAAACCAAGGCCCTGATAAATAAAACTATATCGAAGGTCACAAACGGGATTCACAGGAGTATATCAGATGTTAGAGTAGAAGTGCTGACGGCGACTGCACAAATTGAGGGAGTCCGAACGGATATTGAGAAAGATCAGGCGACTTATAAGGTGTTGCGCTCAGAGGACTCTCTCATCAGAGAAACGGAACTAAACGAACTAGGTAAAAAAATAACCAGATTTCGAAAAGAGGCCACGTCGGGTATTGAGAAAGCCCGAGAAGACCACCAGGCAGACCTTACGGAGGCTTATGAGGTGTTGCGCTCAGAGGACTCTCTCGTCAGAGAAGCGGCGGTTGCCGAACTAGATAAAAAAATAACCAAATTTCGAAAAGAGACCCGGTCGGGTATTGAGAAAGTCCGGGAAGACCACCAGTCGAACCTTGCGGAGGCCCTTGCGGAGGCTTATAATGCGTTGCGCTTAGAGGACTCTCTCAACATAGAAGCTACACTTACCGAACTAGACGGGAAAAGGTGCCGAATTTCTGAAAGAGACCAGGTCGGGGGTTGAGGGGGTCCGAGAAGACCACAAGGAGGCCATTGCGGAGGCTTATGGGGCGTTGCGCTCAGAGGACTCTCTCAACAGAGAAGCGGCACTTACCGAACTAGACAAAAAAAAACTAACCAAATTTCGAAAAGAGGCCCGGTTGGGTGTTGAGGGGGTACGAATCGGGTATTGAGAAAGCCGAGAAGACCACCAGGCGGACCTTACGGAGGTTTGTAGGGTGTTGCGCTCAGAGGACTCTCTCATCAGAGAAGCGGCGGTTGGTGAACTAGATGGAAAAATAACCGAATTTCAAAAAGAGGCCCGGTCGGGTGTTGAGAAAGCCCGAGAAGACCACCAGGCAGCCCTTGCGAAGGCTTATGAGGTGTTGCGCTCAGAGGACTCTCTCATCAGAGAAGCGGCGGTTGCTGAACTAGACGGAAAAATAACTGAATTTCAAAAAGAGTCCCGGTCGGGTGTTGAGAAAGCCCTAAAAGGCCACCAGGCGACCATTACGGAGGCTTATGATGCGTTGCGCTTAGAGGACTCTCTCAGTAGAGAAGCGGCACTTACCGAACTAGACGGAAAGATAACCGAAGTTTCCGATAAACTGAAACATGATCATATAGCCGCGACCAAAGCTCTTGAGGAGGCCTCTTATAATATTCGTACTGAGGCATATAACGCAAACAGTGCGCTTGCCGGAATAGTGCAAACAATGAAAACGCTAAAACGTGCCATAACAGTTTGTGCTGAGAAGCGGGCCCCATTGGTTAAGGGGCACTATGAATATTCGTTCGGTGCCAAAGCGAGTAATAAATGTGGGGGATACACTATGACAGCCGCGGGTGAAGTTATCCAAATGGCGGTCTGCTCGGTTAATGGTAGTGGTAAACCTGTGGGCGCGGTCGCGATAAATATTGTAGTAGATGGGGAAGAACGGGGGGTTGGGGAGTCACTAAAATCTTCTGCAGATAGTTCGACGGTGGTTTCGTTCTCCGGTTCTGATCGAATTAGACTTTCCAAAGGTAGTGTTATTAACTTTGTTACGAAAATCGGTGACCCAGAGAGTTCTTCCACTATTGTCTCATTGTTAATTGAACTTATTTTGTAAATACTAATATATTGAAAATCATGAACGAATCAACACTTCCAATTGTCAATATCACTCCATCAACACGGTGTACAATTAACGAAAGAAGTTCAGATTTTAGGTTGAATAATATCGTCGCTATGCAGGATATTTTAGTTAGAGAATATACAAATAGAAAAAGAAACGTTAAAAAATATAGACGCGCGGTAAACATGGTTGAAGCATCTAGCACGGCTTTGGCGAGTGTTTCTGTGTTGTGTGGGGCGGGGACAGCTGCAACTATATCCACCATTATAACGGTTCCTGTGGCGGGGATTTTATGTGCGGCGGTGTCGGCCGTTTCTGGGTTGTTGTGTATGGTAATTAGGGCGTCGGGTGGAAAACTCGAGAAAAAATGTAGAAAACATGATAGAATATCTGTTCTCGCCAGGTCTAAGAAAAATACCATCGACGTTATGGTGTCCAAAGCGTTGGCCGATAAGAAAATATCAAATTTAGAGTTTGAATCCGTGGTGGAAGAAATGGGGAGATATGAACAATTAAAAAATGATATAAGAATCAAAGCGCGCGCCACCATGCCCAAGATTGAGTGTACTGATTGGGATAAATTTAGGGAAAAACTTGGAGATAAAGTCGGAAGAAATGTTACAGCACCAATATAAGAAAAATAATTAATTGTCTTACATTGGTGCAGTAAACAAATTTACATACCTAATACAATATGTGTTTTTCACTGAGAATTACGCCGTAATCGCATAACAAATTCATTCGAGGATTACACTGTAATTGCCTGTGTAAATTGATACACTCGTCTATAAATTAATTAGTATTTTTTTTTTTGTTTTTTTTTTTTTCAATAATAATTTTTCAATATCTTTATAAGCGATATCGTAGAAATGTACATTCGTAAACGAATCGTTGGGTTTTAAAATTTTTGTATAATACACCTTAGTTTCATATCCGATACGCATTATCTGTCTTTATGTTCGTATTTGCCTCTTGTATAGTTGATATAATTGCCGGTATAATATTGGAAATGTAACGTTTTTATCGGAGCGTAATAAATTACGCTGGTATTTCATGTATTCGATATCACCTAGTGTTCTCATTTTATAGACTTTATATACAGGATTATAACCCCCGTAAGCTTCGTAAACTTCTTCAACACAGTCATTAAAAATTTGCAATTCAAATTGTATTGTATTATCCATTTTCTCTAATAATATTGGTACTTGTTTTTTCTGTTCAATTTCCAATTAAAATTTTCAAATCCGTTACAATATGATTGTAGAAACGCATATCCGTAAACGAATCGTTGATTTTAAAATGTTTTATAAAATTATTTTTATGATGTTCGGTAGTTGTTCTCCGATCCTATTTAGTCGCTTCGTTTCACTAAATTTGATCCTTGTACCGGCGACATAATTGCCGGTATAATATTGTAAATGCAACGCTTTTATCGGAGCGTAATAAATTACGCTGATATTTCATGTATTCGATTCTGCATAATGTTTTCAATTTATAGTAATATTTTTCACCAAAGACATTATAAAATTCCAATTCCCATTCTATTTTATTATCCATTTTGTTATAATATTTGTATTGTTTTTTCTGTTCAATTTTCTAATTTTATAAAATTAGTTTGATAATGTTTTTACAGTGTTTTAATGCTGTAGAAAACACCGTGACTTATTAGATCGATTATATCTTTCTAACTGACTTTCCGATTTGAATTATTACTAAACGATAATACTTGCGAGCACGTAATTCCCTTGTTAAAAACCATTCGATGAGTAGCTTGAGTGCCACCGCATGGTGGACATAGTAATGATCGGATTTGGTCCCTACCCCACAATGCCGACATGGGCGAGGTGAAACGGAACCTCTTCGCATCCATGCACGGTGATGTTTGCAATATTCGTAAATACCGGTGCGAAAACATCTCTCGTGACTACATGTCTTCAACCACGCACACTTAACTAGAACCATTATGTTGTATATATATACTGAGTATAACATAGGGATTTTTATCTCTAATAGGGTGTATCTTCTCATGTCATAAATATATGGTCTCGCGGTAGTAGTATATAAGAGTCATAATGATTACAAGTTTCTTGTGGAAGCCATCACACGTAGTGGGTGGCTTCCATATAAACTTGTATCATTATGACTCTTATATACTACTGGAGCAGATTATCAAAGTAACGAAAGCATATATGCTCAAATTGCATGATATTTCCGATGGAAATGTAACAATGACGTTCGACTATGTCCAGCCGTGGTTAAACATTTGTCGTGCTCCTCGTAACTATTTGAACTGGCGGCCTATGGCCTTGGGGTTCAATAGTTGCGCCGTGCCACGGCAAATGTTTACCCATGACTGGACATTGTCGAATGTTATAATTCATGTTGGTGTCATTATTATACACAAAGTATTTGTAAGTAAGCTATTTGCTGTATTGCCCCAAAAAACAATACAAAACAAAAAGAAAACAATATTATTTTACCTTTGGCATCATACGTTGACATGACTAACCATTTGTGTGATTCTGATCAGTTTCGTTTGTCATTCGTTGCACAGCTGAGCACATGGATAGCATTGATACATCGATGAACACGAGATAAGTTTATGCGAAAATTCCAAATTCCAATCTCGTGAACTACTGTTTTTAGCTCCCCTGAGCCAAACGCTTAAGTGAGCTATTGTTACCGCTTTTCGTACGTCATCGTCCGTCCGACCACAATTTCAAACGTCATTTTCTACCGAACCGCTATGATCATGTTGGAAATCAAATCGAAGGTATTGAGGAGAGATTGCTCTGAAGAGGTTTGTTTATTGACCAAGATGGCCGCCAAAAGGTCAAACCGGTATAGTTTTATGCTCCCCGAAAATTTTCATTGTATACCATACCCTAGCTACAATTTGACCGATTCAAAACATGTGAGCAACCGAAGTGCATACCCAAACCTGTTGTATGTGGGTCAAAATTTAGTAAACTGTATATTTGATACATTTAAACAAATAATCTTTGATGTAGAACTAGTAAATTGCCAACAAAAAAGAAATTTCCCATGGAAACCATCTTTTCTCTTTTTGTTGTTCAACATTCAACATAGCGAAATAAAGCTTTCAAATTTACAAGATATACATGTAACTGTCATATAAACACCTTGACACGGTCAAATAACCAATTTATGCATAGTATGTTCTTTATTAATAATTTATTTATACAGTTTTTATACGACCGTTTTTAAAAAACGGCACGTATTATGTTTTACCGCTGGGCGGGCGACAGAAAAAGTGCATAATTTGTGTACCCAACTCCTCCGAAACCGTTCAGTCGATCGATCTGAAACTATACACACGTCTTATACACATATTTTATGCCGAAAAAATATTTTTTAACAAAAATATCATTTTTTAGCTCACCTGAGCGAAGCTCATGTGAGCTATTGTTACCGCAATGTGTCCGTCGTCGTCGTCCGTCGTCCGTCGTCCGTCGTCGTCGTCGTCCGTGAACATTTTCAAACGTCTTCTCCTCGGTAACCATTGGGTCTATAGTCACCAAACTTCATGGTCATGGTCCTTAGGTAGGGGGATTACAAAATTGTTAAAATGACGTCATTACGTAATCCAAGATGGCCGCCGTCTAAAAATAGCACAAATTCTTAAAAAATCTTCTTCTCAAGAACCGCCGACCGGATTTCGACAAAACTTGGTAGGAATGATCGATATACATTGCTCTTTCAAATTGTTGTTAAAATGGTGACCCTGGGTCAAAAATGGGCGTTGCCCGTGGGGTCAAATTTGGGTCAAATTTTATTTTTGACTGAATATGGTCATTTGATATATCAAATTGAAGGTATCAATGAGGCGATCACTCTGGTGCATTTTTTGTCGAAATCGGATTGTTATGTCATCCAAGATGGCCGCCGAAAGGTCAAAAGGTCGTTCTTTTATTAGAGATTTCAAAATTCTTCTTCACATGAACCGCTTGGCCCATGGTAGCCAAACTTAAAAGTTATGGTCCATGTGTGAAGCCTTTTCAGATTTGTTAAAATGGAGGTCATCGCTAATCCAAGATGGCCACTGTCTAAAAATAGCATAAATTCTTAAAAAATCTTCTTCTCATGAACCGCTTGCGGATTTAGACGAAACTTGGTAGGAATGATCGATGTACATTGCTCTTTCAAAGGTGTTAAAATGGTGACCCCGGGGTCAAAAATGGGCGTGGCCCGTGGTGTCAAATTGGGGTCAAATTTTATTTTTGACCGAATATGGTCATGTCATATATCAAATTGAAGGTATCAATGAGGCGATCACTCTGGTGCATTTTCTGTCGAAATCGGATTGTTATGTCATCCAAGATGGCCACCAAAAGGTCAAAAGGTCGTTCTTTTATTAGAGATTTCAAAATTCTTCTTCACATGAACCACTTGGCCTATGGTAGCCAAACTTAAAAGTTATGGTCCATGGGTGAAGCCTTTTCAGATTTGTTAAAATGGAGGTCATCGCTAATCCAAGATGGCCGCCGTCTAAAAATAGCATAAATTCTTAAAATATCTTCTTCTCATGAACCGCTTGCCGGATTTCGACGAAACTTGGTAGGAATGATAGATGTACATTGCTCTTTCAAATTTGTTAAAATGGTGACCCCGGGGTCAAAAATGGGCGTGGCCCGTGGAGTCAAATTGGGGTCAAATTTTATTTTTGACCAAATATGGTCATGTCATATATCAAATTGAAGGTATCAATGAGGCGATCACTCTGGTGCATTTTCTGTCGAAATCGGATTGTTATGTCATCCAAGATGGCCGCCGAAAGGTCAATAGGTCGTTTTTTTATTAGAGATTTCAAAATTCTTCTTCACATGAACCGCTTGGCCCATGGTAGCCAAACTTAAAAGTTATGGTCCATGTGTGAAGCCTTTTCAGATTCGTTAAAATGGAGATCATCGCTAATCCAAGATGGCCGCCGTCTAAAAATAGCATAAATTCTTAAAAAATCTTCTTCTCATGAACCACTAGCCGGATTTCGACGAAACTTGGTAGGAATGATCGATGTACAATGCTCTTTCAAAGTTGTTAAAATGGTGACACCGGGGTCAAAAATGGGCGTGGCCCGTGGGGTCAAATTTTATTTTTGACCGAATATGGTCATGTTATATATCAAATCGAAGGTATCAATGAGGCGATCACTCTGGTACATTTTTTTGTCCAAATCGGATTGTTATGTCATCCAAGATGGCCGCCGAAATGTCAAAAGGTTGTTCTTTTATTAGAGATTTCAAAATTCTTCTTCACATGAACCGCTTGGCCCATGGTAGCCAAACTTAAAAATTATGGTCCATGGGTTAAGCCTTTTCAGATTTGTTAAAATGGAGGTCATCGCTAATCCAAGATGGCCGCCATCTAAAAATAGCATAAATTCTTAAAAAATCTTCTTCTCATGAACCGCTAGCCGGATTTCGACGAAATGATCGATGTACATTGCTCTTTGAAAGTTGTTAAAATGGTGACCCCGGTGTCAAAAATGGGCGTGGCCCGTGGGGTCAAATTGGGGTCAAATTTTATTTTTGACTGAATATGGTCATGTCATATATCAAATTGAAGGTATCAATGAGGCGATCACTCTGGTGCAATATTTGTCGGAATCGGATGATTATGTCATCCATGATGGCCACCAAAAGGTCCATTTATTCAAGATTTTTAACGTCTTTTTCTCAGGAACCACATGGCCGATGCTGGGTGAAGCATTTTCATATTTTGTAAAATGAGTCATCGCTTAATCCAAGATGACCGCCATCTAAAAATAGCACAATTTTTTTAAAACACATGAACTCAATGTCACATTCTCCTCTGCTGTTCATGTAGTCAGGTGAGCGAATTAGGGCCATCATGGCCCTCTTGTTTAACTTTTCCTACTATACAATTCTATATACGGTACAGAGTTTGTGTACACAACTCCTCCGAAACCGTTCAGTCGATCGATTTGACACTATACACACGTCTTCTACACATATTGAAGATATGCTCTTTGGTGTTTTTATGCCGAAAAAATATTTTTAAACAAAAATATCACCTTTTTAACTTAGCCATTTTTTCTACATTTTTCGATACAATTCTATATACGGTCGGTACAGAGTTTGTGTACACAACTCTTCCGAAACCGTTCAGTCGATCGTTCTGAAACTATACACACGTCTTCTACACATATTGAAGATGAGCACCTTGGTGTTTTTATGCCGAATAAATATTTTTTAACAAAAATATCACCTTTTTAACTTAGCCATTTTTTCTACATTTTCTATGCAATTCTATATACGGTACAGAGCTTGTGTACACAACTCCTCTGAAACTGTTCAGTCGATCGTTCTGAAACTATA
Source organism: Conchocele bisecta (assembly GCA_029237695.1). Taxonomy (NCBI): domain Eukaryota; kingdom Metazoa; phylum Mollusca; class Bivalvia; order Lucinida; family Thyasiridae; genus Conchocele; species Conchocele bisecta. The sequence continues at coordinate 99,557,631 of CM055266.1, read as the reverse complement.
CACACGTCTTCTACACATATTGAAGATGTGCACCTTGGTGTTTTTATGGCGAAAAAATATTTTTTTAACAAAAATATCACCTTTTATAACTTTTCTACATTATTGTATCCAATTCCCTATCATTTCTACTTTACACTCTACTTTTCTATCTCTGCCTAAATTAGTATACATGTTTAGCACAACGAGATGAAGAAATAATGCTATAGACTTTCAAATTCTCATTAATATTTCTTGCCTTGGTGACAGCTTCACATTTCTGCATCTTTGCTGTCTGGCCCATATTCGACGGGCGTATTTTGTGACTTGCGGCACTCTTGTTCGCTAATATATCAAACATGCTGGATAACCGATTGCAAAAATCACTCTTCCATGTGTTACCTTAAAGAGATGGGGATAAATTGCTACCCTCGCGAGAGGTATGGAGCGGGTTAGCAATTTTGTTTCTAACCCTACCCATGCTGCCCAGGAGCCCAAGGTCAAATGACTTTAAACTTTTGTTAAAGTTTTACGTTAACATTTTTTCAAATTGCTATATCTCTGTGACTGCTTGGGATATCAACTTAACCTTCATATACACATTGATCACCATTTAATTTATTGTGATTAATAAGCATACCAATACCCAGGGTCAAGGACTTTGCATTTCAATCCAGGCGTCATCAGGGAGCATTTGTCGGATTTACCAATCATCTAGTTTAATATTAGAGTTTTCAAACAGCCTTTTCCTACTAACTGCTTGGCCGATTCTGGCGAAACTTCATAGTTATTTTCTTTCGGTGAAACATATACAGATTTTTAGCTCGACTATTCGAAGAATAAGTAGAGCTTATGTTGTCACCCCGGCATCGGCGTCGGCGTCACCGTTGGTTAAGGTTTTTAGTCAACCTTGTATATGGAATACTACTGGCCCTACACCCACCATACTTGGACAACTTCATCTCCTAGTGATGTACATCAATAACCCCAGGTCTATATTTGACCTTGACCTACATTTCCTCTTGAATTACTTAGTTAATTCCCCTTGGTTAAGGTTTTTAGTCAACCTTGGTTAAGATTTTTAGTCAAGCTTGTACATGGAATACTATTGTGCATACAGACACCATACTTGGACCACCTTTTCTCATAGGGATGTACATCAATAACCCCGGGTCTATATTTGACCTTGACCTACATTTCCTCTTCAATTATTTAGTTAATTCCCTTTGGTTAAGGTTTTTAGTCAAGCTTGTATATGGAATACTCCTGGCCCTACACCCACCATACTTGGACAACTTCATCTCCTAGGGATGTACATCAGTAACCCCTGATCTATATTTGACCTTGACCTACATTTCCTCTTGAATTACTTAGTTAATTCTCTTTGGTTAAGGTTTTTAGTCAACCTTGTAGATGGAATACTCCTGGCCCTACACCAACCATTCTTGGACAACTTTATCTCCTAGTGATGTACATCAACAACCCCTGACCTATATTTGACCTTGATTTACATTTAATATTGAATTACCTAATTAATTCCCCTTGGTTAAGGTTTTTAGTCAACATTGGTTAAGGTTTTTAGTCAAGCTTGTACATGGAATACTATTGTGCATACATACACCATACTTGGACAACCTTTTCTCATAGGGATGTACATCAATAACCCCTGATCTATATTTGACCTTGACCTACATTTCCTCTTCAATTACTTAGTTAATTCTCCTTGGTTACGGTTTTTAGTCAAGCTTGTATATGAAATACTCCTGGCCCTACACCCACCATACTTGGACAACTTCATCTCCTAGGGATGTACATCAATAACCCTTGATATATTTTTGACCTTGACCTACATTTGACCTTGACCTACATTTCCTCTTGAATTACTTAGTTAATTCTCTTTGGTTAAGGTTTTTAGTCAAGCTGGTAGATGGAATACTCCTGGCCCTACACCAACCATACTTGGACAACTTTATCTCCTAGTGATGTACATCAACAAACCCTGACCTATATTTCACATTGACCTACATTTAACCTTGAATTAATTAGTTAATCCCCCTTATTTAAGGTTTTTAGTCAACCTTGGTTAAGGTGTTTAGTCAAACTTGTATATGGAATACTATTGTGCATACAGACACCATACTTGGATAACTTTTTCTCATAGGGATGTACATCAATAACCCCTGACCTATATTTTACCTTCACCTACATTTAACCTTGAATTACTTGGTTAATATTTATAGTCAAGCTTGTATATGGAATACTCCTGAGCCTACATCAACCATACTTGGACAACTTCATCTCCTAGTGATGTACATCAATAATCCCTGACCTATATTTGACCTTGACCTACTTTTATCCTTGGATTACTTAGTTATTTCCCCTTGGTTAAGGTTTTTAGTCAAGCTTGTATATGGATTACTCCTGGGCATACAGCAACCATACTTGGAAAACTTCATCTCCTAGTGATGTACATCAATAACCCCTGACCTATATCTGTCATTGACCTACATTTAACCTTGAATTACTTACTTAATTTCCCTTGGTTAAGTTTTTTAGTCAACCTTGGTTAAGGTTTTTATGCAGGCCGCAGCCACCTTGTTTGTCAAGCTATGTGTATGTCGACAACCCTCGTAGTCGAGCTATGCTGTTCTCCTACATCTCTTGTTTAAAATTGAAGATCATCACATAATCGAAGATGGCCGCCGTATAAAGTTGGACAAAGTTTTTAAACAATATCTTCTCATTATAATCACCGAACGTTGTATGAATAATGAATGTATAACGCTCTCTCAGATTTACTTTCATACATATAAGAACCAGGTGAGCGATATAGGGCCACAATGGCCCTCTTTTTAATTATCACCCTTTAAATTTTGTAGGCATTGCGAGAAATCCAACATTTAGGTACTGAAGAAAAGCCACCAGCAAGAGATGTATGGACTTGACAGCAGGGTGGTCACTGACGGCTTGCTATTTGCCCTGCCTCGTCTTGGTAGAGTACATTCCTGGGTGCCACCATTCTCTTTGTCCCAGTCGTACCACAGAGTAACTAGCTGTGAACAGTAACTCTTGCAATCTACTCCCGAGTTGCTGTTCGCAACTACAGAGTAGCATGCACATACTACCTGATAGTCATAGATCCAGTGGAGACTGCATGATACTTTGAACGATGTGTTCTGTTCATCGGCCACTATAACACCTACATGTACAGCTACATAACACGATGAATTGTCAAAGGGAAACACATGTAACTGCATGGTATTCACATCGGGGGCCAAAGTATAGCAACTGCATTATAGTTTGGCACGCATGTTGAATATGCATGTATTTACTAGTGAATCAATACATACTTCACCACTGTTTGTCGTCTTGTGATAAATATTTTGTTGCATTATATTGTATGCTCAAGGGCCAGTAGACCTATTGCTGAATAACCATTACCGTCATTACCGTCATAACTTGCACTTTGACTTTCATATGACCTTGACCTACTTTCCCACTTAAATTACTTACCCATCCGGACCACTTTGTGCGTTCAGTAACACTTTCATTTTACAATAACTCATCAACCGCTTCTCCGATTTTGAGAATGTTTGGCCACAATGTGTATCTATAGATGGTGGCATGTTTTGCATATGACCCAAGTCCGACCGCCCAAGGTCAAGGTCACTGAGGATTTTGGCAAAACTGTTAAAAAAAATATTATTATCAAAGCTGCCATGAGGGGATTAGCTTAGTGATAATTATGCCCTTGTTGATATATGCTGCCAGTGGGGCCATCTGTGTCCATGGACACATTTTAAGGCGGATCTAGAAGGGGGTTCCGGGGTTGCAACCCCCCCCCCCCCCCTGCACGCCCACCCCCCACCCCCACCCCCACCCCCAGTCGTTCAGCCAACGAGTTTACATAGATCACAGTTTACCACCAGTTGGAGTCTGAATTTAATTTAAATGCCGTCAAACGCAGGAAAGTGCATTTCGAAGATCTAGAAAATAGGACAACCCCCTAGTTGCGAACAGTAACTCTTGCAATTACTCCCGTACCATCCGTACATACTACGGACGATACGGGAGTAGATTGCAAGAGTTACCTTTGCAACTAGACAACCCCTCTCCCCCCCCCCCGTTCCCCAAATTCTGGATTCGCACCTGGTTTGTAAACTATGTATGTATGATTGAACATATTGATATCAACACTTCAATTGTACAATTGAAATATTAAAATAAATTCAATTCACTGAAGCGCTGCCTAGGAGATATGGCATTGGACATCAATACCAGAGGTTGTGAGTTCAATCCTCAACATAGGCGTGAAACATACTTGCATAGTATTTCCATCCCACTGGTCTGTTGGATGAGACTTTAATATGTGGTCCCGTCTCTATATGACCTTAGCTGTTGCTGGGACATTAACCCATTCACTGAATCACAATAGTAAGTAATTGTGGACAACATTGTTGTGAAGCTGCCATCTACAGAGCCGGAATGGATGATCATAGTGTCTATTTATCTTTAATTGCATATACATGATACATGCTTGGATTTCCAATAGAAATAAGTGTCAAGTGCTGCCACACCATGTTTTATAAAGAAAGAAGACAAAATCTCAAACAGCAGCAAGGGGCAATTTTCGTTTCCGCATTTCCGAAGGTTTAAGGCATTTTAGTCCAGGAAATCTAGGCCATATTAGGGCCAAACCCAAAACAAATTGTAACATTTAGTATTCAATATTTTTCAAACTCCTAAGCCAGTGTATGATCACATATTAAAAATCTAGGAAAATCTAAGTAGTGGACAAGGGTTGAATTTACATAAATCCAAGATGGCCGCCAAAAATAATCGGTTTTGCTATATGCCGTCCCAAATATCATGTAAGAGGGGTTTAACCTTCCAAATATCAGTTTAATAAATGATGGAATGATTTTCAATATATATTTTGATTGACCTAATATATCACCAGTATAAAATCCAATATGGCCGCCAAATTATAAAAATAAATAAAAAATATTAACACATTAACATATTTATTGTGAAACAAAGTTGGAGATCTGCCCCATAACATTTGTCTAATGTTCTGTTGATGTACTTCTTTAATCAATACATGATATGTGCAATGTGCAAGTCCAGATGACCACTAATACATAACATGTGCATGTCTTGTAAAATAACTTGAGAACAATTTAGAGCACTAACATACTCAATAAGTGAACAGATGTCTGTTCACTTATTGAGTATGCTAATAATTCAAATTGTTAAATCATTTTTTCAAGACATGTAAATGTTGAGGCATACATCAGATGATACACATCATAGCTTATACAACACTTAATGGTATTGAAAACATATTGAACACGTTAGTATTAGTAGTAATAGTATTTGCTAACACATAGAATGATACAAGTATTATACATGTGATGAGAATCAGATACATCTACACGAGTGGCCATAATGCCTTGTAGTATGTGACGTGTGGTGTTGGTTAGTCAGATTAAAAATGTGTTAATCGTGTGTTCTGCAGTCAGTTATCATTGTTGGAACAATATCATCATCAGCGTCAATATCCTGATCTAACAGTGTAACATTGGTACAGTGTAGGCCCTTACATTCCCCACATGCTGCAGAACAGTCTAGTCCATATTTTCTGCAGCTGTATCTCCGTGTACTACAATCGCTCTTGCAACTGCAGTTGACAGCCTCTAGTAGAGCAGCTGGTGCAGGTTTCATGTCAGTGAGAACAGGACACATCCTATCATTGTTGATCTTCCATCCCCATTCCTCAGCATTCAAGTCAGTTCCATTCCACTGTTGGACTTGGTGGTAAACACGGTGGCTGTGGTACTTAGCTGCTGATGAGGTGGGTGGTAAGCTGCGCGGATGTATAACACTTGTGCTCGATGACACCTTCTGACAGAACCGTTGATGCCGTTGTTCATCAAGTCTCTCGCCTGGTTTGCCGTTGTACAAACAGACCAGTGCATTTTCTCCAGCCGCTTCAACATCATTTTTAGTGGACCCCGTGTTACTATAGACTGCAGCCTGTTGTCTAAAATATCCACTGGACACAAGCTTCTTCAGGGCGACTGGTTTGCCAATGCCGAACACTGGAAGTTGTATGCAACCCAGTATGGCATGAGCAAAGGGGAGATTGTCACATACTTTCTTGCCAAGAGTTCCTTGAACCGATTTAATGTTCCAACATATTGGTGTTTTCTTTGAATTCAACTTTGGTTCAGGCCTGAAGAAGATGTCACATTTAGGGTGGCACGCCTGATTAAGGAGGAGCACGAGTAAGTCGGTATCGTCACCCACAAGTACGGTGGTCCTTGTGTTGCCAGATTTAATAGCTGTCTGTACCACCAACAGATCCGCATCAGCGTCTGCATGTAATATTGTATAGCCTTTCTGTTCGAAATTGGCACTTAGCAAGTTTATAAATCGCTGCTTATTGGCCGTGCTTGACAGAAGCTCATCTTTTTTCATAGAACAGATCATGTCTTGTGAAATGCACTGGAATAGTAGTGCTTGATTTGGCCCGTTTGCCATGTGCGACATCTTTTGTGGACGGTCCGCCCTCATAACCATCAAACACGATGATGGCATGTCGCTTGTATTTCTCTGAGACATAGCGCGTATAGTGGCTACAAATTGTGTCGTACGTCTCGCCATACTTCCACGGGATTCGGTGTAGAAGGGCACCGCCATCTATGACGTATTGTACATCAGTCGATGTGTAAGGGGTGTCAGAACCGTCAGCAGGCAATTGCTTCCACAAGGCATCTGCTAGACTTGATTTGTTCGCAGTAAGAAACACATTGGTAGTTTCGAAGAGTGCCGGCGGATAACTACAAAGTTCATACGCGAAAACGTCTTGCAGATCACCACAGCGCATGCCGGCTGTAACTAGACGCTGAAAGAGTAGTTGAGGATCGATGAGTACAGACTCAGTTCCTGTGTGAATGGATGAATTAGTATCTAAGGTCACTACTTGGTCTTTCTTCTTGAATACATACTCCATCACCTTGTGGTCTATCATTCCGGTTAGTATCTTCTGTCCAACATTGATGACCGTGTCAGCATTAACACGGTCCCATGCAGTAACGCCAGTGTCGATACTGTGCAGGCTTGAATCATTACGAGTAAATGGACTCTTCGATGTTAGAAAGTGTATCAGCTTGTAAGTGTCATTAGTGTATCTCTCTTTACGTGCTGTGAGGTCCTTATGCTGCTCGCTGGTGACGTATTGGACTGACGTGTAGTCTTGCAGAGCACTGTTCACCTCGGCACACACTTGACTGGATAGTAGCCATGTCACTAGCTGTGATTCCTCCATACCTCTCCCTCTGGTCAGTCCTCGTGTAAAAGCCACGATAGAGAATTTTAGTAACATTTATATTTAAAACCTTCCATATTGATAAAACGATTCAATCAGAAGAATTATGCAATTTAAGTTATTCACATAGGATAAGTAAAGAAACAAAAATTACTTTTTTAAAAGTTGTGCAATCAAAATAGGGAGAGATGAACACAGCGAAGACCAAATAGCCAGATACAATTAACCACATTCTAATACCATAGCGAACTATTGATTTTGTATGGTATTGATTTATATAAAATTGATACAGTATTTAAAACATTCATTTATATTTTATAATAATTATTGTCGAGCACATGGAGCACATGAAATTGACAATAAGTGTAAAGGTGTACGAGGTTTTCGAGCCACCGTGGCCATAAAACATAAGCATCAGTCAGTCGGACAATAAGTGGAGATTATGTCATGATTACCTGTAGTCTTCATGCTTCTCATGAGAACCTGTTCAATAACCAAGTCGGTCGACACACCCGCCCAGTAACGATCGGAACGTCGCACAACATGGAGGCCATTCTCGAAGTGCTGTTGAACTTCAGGATGTTGTGTCGATAACTGGGCGAGTTGTTGGATATAGACGTGGATGGATTTCGTGTACAGACTATGACCAGCGGCGGCCAGATAAGGCAGCATGTCACGCAATACTTGAAGGTATAAGTTTCAGTTACCAGTACGTTCTGATTTGTGCACATCATGACTGGTCCATGTCCGCCCCTCCAGCTTCATCATCTCCGGTATTCACATGTTCATCAGCCGTTACAGCAATATCACGATCACATGGCGTGGTAGGCAGAGGAACGCCGAATGCATGTGCAACTAGCATAGTGTTCAGTGCTGCATCAACCAGAAGATGTCCGCGGAAGGCCCTAGCGTATGCCTTGCCAGACAACATGTGAGTCACTGTATTACTGGCGAACACCACTTAGTAAACGTCGAAGTCCAGATCCTGCCATGACATGTCCAATGGCTCCTGAATAACTCGTGAGCGTGTGGAAGCCACCTAGTCACAATACAAGTCCGCGCAAAGCACTGCCTTCTGGTTCACTTTGGGTGATTGACATAGCTTTCCACCAGAATGGTTGGTCGAATGTGATGATTGGCGTTGCATTGTAACGGGCTGCGTGGTCGCATACAAATACTAATGTGGAGTAGATGCATGACATATCACTAGGGTTCATATTGATCATTGGTAGGAAAATCACAGATGACTGGCCTGGGTGTGTTCCTGTGTGTGCTGCCTGCATCATACCTGACCATGCTGGGCGTGGGGATCGTATCGTTAATGAAACTTTCCACAGTTGATCAATAGCTGACGTTTTGTCCTGTTCCTGTAAGTCGGTCAGTATTTCATACTTTAATGAGTCTAATCCACTACAATCGGTTGCCAAGTGTTTGATGTTGATATGCCCAACTGCTGCAACATCTGCCATTGTCACAGGTTTGCGTGGTACTATACTTCTGCAGATCTCCGTGCTAGGTGTGACTGTGGCAATGATCCACATGCCATGAAACGTGCACAGACCATCAATTGTCCTAATGTTATGATCCACGTTATCCGCCATATATTGGATGAAATGATCGGGGCTAGGGTTTGTGATCTCTGTCCCCTGGGTGACAGCCGCGCTGCGTTCAAATTTCTATACCTCGGCATATGAGCTACAGAAGCCATGGGCATGAAGCGTGTCTATGAGAAACCTGACACCAGTGTGACGGTGCATTTGTACACCTACACCTATCTGTAGTGGTGCGATTGGAACTCTAGGACGAATGCATTGCATGATGGCTTGGCCCAAAGACGCCACTTTCCTATCAACATTAGTTCCAACAATAAGTGTCTGAAGGAGGAATTGCAGCGAACCTGGTATGAATAATAATGCTTCCTTAGTAGATGCCATTTCAGATGGGACTGGATATGTGTCTTTTGTCTGTTCGACTAATTTTACATCAGCTTTTATCAATTTTCCGGCGGTTTCGATTATTCTCATTTTCTCTTCTTCAAAATCATTCTTTTTGCATTTGTCAAAGAAGTCCTGAAGTATTGCAGACTCTCTATGGCGAAATGTAACCACATTTTCCTTTCCATTGATCTCAGTTATTGTAATAGATTCACCAAAGTGATTTTGCAACTGAATTTTCATGTATGGAAATACATAAGGTTCACAGCCGGTGCCTTCCATGAATCTTTCCATTTTTGAAATCAGATCATTTATAGTAGTCTGCTCGTCGTCATTCTATTCAAGATATTTTGCTACTTTGTCGAAAGCTTCAGCACGTACTATGTCTGGCGGTCTGCCAAACCGTAGCTGACAATGTTCTTCTTCCGCAAATATCTGTGGAATTCGTTTCCCCGTTCTAAAGTTTGTACTGCACACATGCTACAGCGTATATAGCGGGCAGATCCTGGGCATACACAACTCTTCCTCTAACCGTGTGTGCCCACTGAATTAGTGTGCTTTTCAGTTCTATCAATGTTACTTTAACAAGTTTATGAGCACGTTTCTTTCCATTGTATTTGTCAGGTTTTCCACAAAATATGCAGTTTTCATTGAACAGAAATGTGGGGTTGGTTGAGCGACGAGCACACGGTATATCACTGGATTCAACATAATCATAAGTTCGTTTCCTAGTGGCAGCGACTATACAATGGTGATTACAAAACTCTTTTCTACAATTTGTATGTACACTTTGTCCAGGCACTGTAATGATGTTACTGTCTCGCTGTTCGTTAGCCTTTGCGATGCCTTCACATCCATTTGACCCTACTATGGTGGTCGATAGTTCACTGGACAGCGGTCCATCACAGAAAACGCACTTGTCCATCACAACTAGACGATGTCACTCTGAAATAGGAAAGACAGTTAACTAATGGTGTTGAGTAAACTGATTCTACATTCATTTAATACCGAGGTCATTTGTTGTCCGAATGTAACACAACTGACCACTCACAGTGTTGATGACGGCCTGAAAATTATATATCTGTGTTGTTGGATTGGTTTTATGCAACTTATTTGACAGATTCAATGATATCACACGCACGGAAATGGATATCACACGGATTTGGGTCACTGGACGATTGAAATGGGAGGTGTCGCATCTGGGTTATTCAAGGGCGTTGGGTAAGAAGAACAACAGTATCCTGATGACATAAATGATTTAACTTCCTGTATACATCGTAAACGTTGGTTGGCTTGTAAACGTCACATTAGCATTGGCCATCTTCAAACGGTTGTCACAACAAAACTTTACTTGTTGTTGTTGTTTTTCCAGGGCTCCCCGCGCTTACTTTTCGGGTCACCACAAAAAAAATCAATGCAAATGCTTAAAATTGGCGGCTATTTTTAATAGATAGATGCCCTCTTTACACTGCAGTACTACGGCATTGTGTGCATCTTGAGTCATCATGCATCAAAATAACTATTTGGATGTTGAAAACGCATCAAAATCACATCTAGACCAGAATATTTGCCAATAGCCATATCATCTTGTGGCAGAACATTGCTTTTTTGCAGCCATCTTGGACTTAAGCAAATGACTGGCATACACAATGAATCCGATAAATATCGGAAAATATTCCGTGTCATTTTAAACCCATTTCTGATAGTTTCAATCACTCTAGTACGAATATGAGCCTTGACTTATGGCAAAAAGTATTTTTTTGGCAGCCATCTTGGATTTATGCAAATGAGTGGCATATCAAACGGAACTAAAACTTATGGCAACTCAATCCTTGTCATTTTGAACACATATATGACCATTTAAATCACTGAAAAATGACTCGTAACCATAGATATGGCAAAAAGTAGATTTTGGCAGCCATCTTGGATGTATGCAAATTAGACACTTGTCCACTCCTTAAATTTTCCTAGATTTTTAGTATGTCATTGTGACCTATGCTAGGAGCTCAGAAAAACACGAATAGTAAATGTTGCAATTTGTTTTGGGTCATTTCATATATTTCCTGGACTAATTTGCAACAATTGCAGATCCTCTGTATGATATAATTGTTTTGCTGGCGACAGCATAACTACTTCACTTACTGAATGGCGAACAGCGGCTAGCGTATGGTGATCTTGGGCTATGCTGGTTGCATATGCTGTAATTACAAATGTCCCTTTTCTCAGCTAGGTGCCCGCCGTTGTAGATTATTGGCCAAATGCTAATATTACTTGTAACTTAATGACAGATTATCATTGAACGGCTGTCGAACATAAAACATATCCCCATACTTAATAAACCACTTAACAGACAATCTGATTTCAGTTCATGGGGATATGAGAATAACAATTCGTTCCCACGAATTAACAATTCGTTCCCGTGGGAACGAATTGTTATTTCGTGGGAACGAATTGGATTTCCTCATTTACTACTAGAACTAGTACATTAGAACTTCTCTAAACCGGACGCCAAAAAACACCTGTGATCTTATTGTCGATAAGTTTCTTTGTCATTTATCGCAGATAATACTGTCTATCTGTTCGTAATTGCATATCACACAACTAAGACTCAGAATGATCAAATGGCTGATTTACAATGAAACCTCTCTAAACCGGACACCCTGGGGACCTCCACATTAAAACACAAGTTGTGATTAAGCTGGTTTATTTAGGACCCCGCCGAGATTTCGCGGTGCCATATCGATGGTCTAGTAACATAAGGTCGTAACTACTTATGTTACTAGACCATCGATATAGGTTTCACCCTGTCTGTCTATGTCCGTCCGTTTATTGTTTTTGGGAAATATTTGTAAGAGTTTCTCAAATCAACTATTGGGGCCCTAAGTGCATCGACAGACCACATTTTCTAGTTTGTCTTTGGATATACATGTCTGTGTGAATGCCAGTTGTGACCAGTCTATAACTGGATATACAGAGCTTATCGCATTTGCGGTCAGTCTATAGGTGAATATATAGAAGTTATGACATTTGTGGTCAGTCTATAGCTGAATATGTAGAATTTATGACATTTGTAGTCGGTCTATAGCGGAAAAATATAGAATTTATGACATTTGTGGTCAGTCTATAGCGGAATATATAGAATTTATGACATTTGTGGTCAGTCTATAGCGGAATATACATAGAATTTATGACATTTGTGGTCAGTCTATAGCAGAATATATAGAATGTATGACATTTGTGGCTTGTATATAGCAGAATATATAGAATGTACGACATTTGTGGCCACTATATACATGTAGCTCTATAGCAGAATATATAGAATGTATGACATTTCTGGCCAGGCTATAGTAGAATATACAGAATGTGACATTTGTGGCCAGGCTATAGCAGAATAAATAAAATTTATGACATTTGTTGCCAGCTTGGCAACTGACTTAGTTTCAAAAAAAAGTTATGCCAACTGAATACTTACCATACAACTTGTGTTTTCAATGCGATCCAGTATATAAAGGATGGCCCAGCTTGTCATCGCAATAACATAGCTTCTAATAAATGACATATCGTAATAAAATTTGATATATATGCTCATCATGACAAGAGGTTAAAATGGATAATTATAGAGGAGTTACTATCACATCTGTATTGGGAAAAGTATTTGAAACAGTATTACTACATTGGTCAGTGGAGCTCAATTCAGACGAGTCGGGATCTACAATACAGATTCACAAAAGGTCTCTCCCCTTCAATAGCATCAGTATTACTATTGGAGGCGTCTGGGATGCACAAGAAAGTAACGAAACTCTGTACATAGCTACCCTTGACAGCAAAAATCCATTTGATGTAGTCGACCACCGTATCTTAATGAAGAAACTCTACTTCCAATGAAATAATAACGCCTATAGTCGATAATCCTAGGAATGTATAGCTAAGGCCAAAATAAACTTTACAGTATAAATGGTTCGATATTTCGTGAACAAGTATGTTTAAAAACCTGATGTAAAATGTTTTTTAATACTGAATCTGATCTGCAAATACTGCACCAAAACATTAGATGCATGTGTTTAAAGAGATTGAGAAGGTGAAAATTTAAGTCTTTTCCAGAAGACTGCTATTGACTACATGTCCGAAGACTCTAGGAAATTCTTAAAATTAATGAATGGTACGTATAAATAACCTCTTACTGTTCCAGTTATACACCTCTTTAGCGAGAAACTAAACTTAACCAACTGACAACCGGATTCCAGGTGCACGGAAGAAGAGGAAGACACTTGTTGTTTTCAACGTTTTCTGATGCGTTATCTCCCAGTGATGGCCATTTTTAATTTTCGCATTCTGTATCTCGATAACACGAGTTATACTTGACTGATCTTAAACAATTTCTTGACACATTTGGAATACGTATTTATCATGACAATATGAAGAATCTTTTTGATTTTCATAAATAGTCTGACGACTTGTCTCTCCTTGGCAGCCATTTTTAGTTCGTTTATGCTCCTGGGGCCCGTTTCACTAAACTTCTTACGACTAACATGTTCGTAAGTGCAAATTTAGGATCATCTGGAAATATCAATTGATGGATTTACATTCATTGAGCATAGGCTGTATATGCAGCCTAGGCTCAATAAATGTAAATCCAATTGTTTACATGAAAATATTGTTAATGTGAAATTTACAGACTATCATAATTTTGCACTTACGAACATTTTAGTCGTACGAAGTTTAGTGAAACGGTCCCGTGGTCTCGGTAGAGGAGGAAGGAACATAGTGTTTGGGCAGTGTGCGTCCGTGTGTCTGTGGGTTATGTTTAAGAAATTTGCCGCAGTTTTTAAAAGGTTAACACTGGAATATATTTCCATTAATACTCTCAATTAATGATAAAAAACAAGAATTGAGAACAAAATGTATTTTCAAATTTAGATTTTAAATACGAGTACTATAGCATGTATGTCCAATGTAGATCCTGATATACATGTAAACTCCCAGCGACTTATCTAAACAGTTTGCTAGATGTTGGCAGCGTTTTCTCTGATACGATGCAACAACTGTGTTACGCAGTCTATAAGATCTGCTTTATAAGACATTCGACATGATCATATCATATTGAATTACTGCGCGTATTGTGTATATGTATTTATAATTATTCACCTGGGCGTAACCAGGTGTTGAAAACAACATTTGTGCCAGAGATTAAATAATAAAGCTGCCAAATACCAATACAGTGGAACTATCTAAACTCACCACACAGGCAAACACTATAGTTGCCTAGGGCATATATGGTGTTTACTCGTACAGGCGTAAATTAACGGTAGGGGTTCCTCCTTGTATGAATCACGATTTGCCTTGTTTGGCCCTCGGGTACGTTTTATCTTTGGCTCTTTTGTTACCTGGGAGTTGAATTGGGTTATTGCTCATTATAAAAGTAGTAAGATTATTACTGGTCCTACTGCTTTTGGGAGGGGGCCAAGTGATTCTGGTGTGGGGAGGACCTGGCATCAGATCGGGATTATTCTGATTTCAGGGCTGAATATGTTATTTTTATATTGCAAATACTAGTATTCATTCTGATTTTGGGATTTTCCCCCCATTTGTACATGTACTTGAACAATGGTAATATATGGGATTTAGTACTAAACCCATTGACCCGGCCTTAAATGACATTAGTTGTTGATAGACCGTTAAACCCCAACAAACAAACTGGCTCTCCGTCTGAACCTTCATTTTCATCTCAAGGAAAGAAGTTGAATGTTCTAAACGTTCGAATCTTTGTAGCGTAGAAATGAAGGAACGAAAGTTGCGAACATGCCCGGCGTAGAAATGAAGAAACGCAAATAAAAAACAATGTTGTACGTATCTACGCATCGTAGAAGCGAATGAAAGGTTAAGGATCTAAGTCTCGATATGCGGCGACGGAACGAAATGTCCCTAAGAAGTAAGTATGGCAAGCCTAATATTAGTACACGATAATTCCCTAAACCATGGTTTTGAGATTTAATCTGTTGGTTTAGATAATTATCCTCAGACCCTAGTCTGGGCTAAAACTACGAATTGTAATCCCAACTGGTAGTTTTCTTAAACCCTAGTTTGGGCTAAAACTACGAATTGTAATACCAACTGGTAGTTTTCTTAAACCCTAGTTTGGGTTAAAACTACGAATTGTAAACCCAACTGGTAGTTTTCTTAAACCCTAGTTTGGGCAATCATTGTTCACTTGGCGACAGAAACCACCGTTTCTGCTCTGGAAGTGGTAGACTGTCCAAAGTGTAGTTTCGGTTGCCAAATGCAATACAAGTCTAAGGGTTGATGACCCTATAATAGGAGTTTATGCTTTAACCGCCTATTTAATTGTCTGTCCCCTTAAATACTATGTTGATATGCCTGTTATTTAGTATTGATCAGGTATTATAGGTTGGACAAATGGCGACAGTTATTTAATTAATAATAGAAACAAATGAAATCGTATATATTTGAATGAACCGGCTGGTTAAACAAGCATTATATTGTAACTGTAGATTTTTGCAACATTGTCTTTGTAGACACGAGACAAAGTGGAGAATTGAAGCATGATAAAAGTAACAAATGCCGTATATACGTGGAGAATAACATGGAACATAATAGTGTTTGTCGGTCAAAGGCATACTATATAGCGGTCAACTTAACTCTTTCATCCCTAAGTAACTGGAATGGATTTTGATATGTTAATTTGCAAACAATGCTGGAATTTAACCATTAACCGACAGGATACCAGTTTCAACAAAACGAACGAATATTTTCACGTTTTCTTGCAATATTTTTGTTAAATAACCGGTGATTTCTGATTTTATTTGTATTAATTTTAAAGATAAATGACATGCCTATGCAAAGTTTGAGGGCCGTTCCAGTTGTTCTGCCAAAGAGGGCGTTTACAACGTATTTTCACACAAATATGAATTAAATTGGGACATGAATTCATCAAAATACACATCAGCGCATTCAAACTCACAAGTAATAATAAATCTGCTGCAGATGGAACTATTTCTGTAGCCGATTTCAGCAACATTGCAAAGTATACTTTTCTAGAAAAGTTTACTTTGAGGGAGAAATTTTCAATTTTAGGATACAATTATTAATTTTTAGCCAGGTTTTTTGAAAAAAAATCCAGGCTATTGGATTGGCGAAAGCCGGGCGGGCGGGCGGCGGGCGGCGGGCGGGCGGGCGGCGGGCGGCGTCCACAATCAATGTTAAGTTTTCGTGTTTGAGTCCATTTCTTTGTTACTGTACCACCTAGGACCACCAAACTTTCACAGCTTCATAATCAAGGGGTGCCCACCACATATCACTATCCAACATGTTGCTTTTTTTTTTTTTTTTTTAACTTCACCCATTTTTTTCCGCGTAATCGACTTAGCCATTTTCAATGTTAAGTTTTCGCGTTTACAATGTTAAGTTTTCGTGTTTAAGTCCATTTCTTTCGTACTGTACCACCTAGGACCACCAAACTTTCACAGCTTCATAATCAAGGGGTGCCCACCAAATATCACTATACAACATGTTACTTTTTTTTTTAACTTCACCCATTTTTTCCGCGCAGTCGACTTAGCCATTTTCAATGTTAAGTTTTCGCGTTTACAATGTTAAGTTTTCGTGTTTAAGTCCATTTCTTTGGTACTGTACCACCTAGGACCACCAAACTTTCACAGCTTCATAATCAAGGGGTACCCACCACATATCACTATCCAACATGTGACCATTTTTTTACCTTCACCTATTATTTCTACGTAATTGACTTAGCCATTTTCAACGTTAACTTTTTAACGTACGTCTGGTTCGAGTTTTTTGGTTTAAAACTTTTTCGTTATTACTATATCTCTGCAACTGCTTCGCCCATTACCTTGAAACTTCACATGGGTGTTTATCATCATCCATATTTTCATTCTACCCCCAACCGTGCGGCCCCTGTGCCCAATGTCAAGGTCAAATTATTTCTTTAAGAATTTTTTTTGTTAAAGTTTTTTTGTGTACTATATCTCTGCAACTGCTTCACCCAATACCTTGATACTTCACATGGGTGTTTATCATCATTGTCGCACCTGCTTGCGGAAAGCGCGGATCCTGTGCCCAATGTCAAGGTCAAATTACTTAACTTTGAATTTTTTTGTTAAAGTTTTTTTCGTGTACTATATCTCTGCAACTGCTCACCCTCCAATACCTTGAATACTTCACATGGGTGTTTGATCATCATTGTCGCACCTGCTTGCGGAAAGCGCGATCCTCCGTGCCAATGTCAAGGTCAAATTACTTTGATTTTTTTTTGTTAAAGTTTTTTCGCTGTACTATATCTCTGCAACTGCTTCACCCAATACCTTCATACTTCACATGGGTGCTTATCATCATTGTCGCACCTGCTTGCGGAAAAGAAAGCGCGATCCTGTGCCCAATGTCAAGGTCAAATTACTTTGAATTTTTTTGTTAAAGTTTTTCGTGTACTATATCTCTGCAACTGCTTCACCCAATACCTTGATACTTCACATGGGGTGGGTATCAGCATTGTCGCACCTGCTTGCAGAAAGCGCGATCCTGTGCCCAATATCAAGGTCAAATTACTTTGAATTTTTTTGTTAAAAGTTTTTTTCGTGTACATATCTCTGCAACTGCTTCACCCAATACCTTGATACTTCACATGGGTGTTTATCATCATTGTCGCACCTGCTTGCGGAAAGCGCGATCCTGTGCCCAATGTCAAGGTCAAATTACTTTGAATTTTTTTGTTAAAGTTTTTTCGTTTTTTCTGTACTATATCTCTGCAACTGCTTTCACCCAATACCTTGATACTTCACATGGGTGTTTATCATCATTGTTTTCGCACCTGCTTGCGGAAAGCGCGATCCTGTGCCCAATATCAAGGTCAAATTACTTTTGAATGTTTTTTGTTTAAAGTTTTTTTGTGTACTATATCTCTGCAACTGCTTCACCCAATACCTTGATACTTCACATGGGTGTTTTATCATCATTGTCACACCTGCTTGTGGAAAGCGCGATATCGTCAGCATTTTGGCATACGTCCGTCCGTTCGTCCGTGTGTCCGGTTAAAGTTTTTTGGTTAAAGTTTTTCCATCTACTATATCTATTTTTTTAGTGTCCATGCCTCGCCCCAAGGCGCGACATGCAGGCACGGCAATCTAGTCTACAAAAAGTGGGTATAATTATGTTATCCAAGTGTCTATGCTTGGAAAAAACCTGGCCTTCGTGGCTTTGCCTCGTTTCTTGTTATTATACTGCATTTATTACATTATCACAGCCAATTTGGCTGTGATAATGTAATGCATTCAGTATAATAATTCTGCATACTTTTAATCATGAAATATATGCATTTGTTAATTCTATGTGAACTAATGCATTTCGGGAAAAATAAATGATTACTCCCTCAAAGTATACTTTGATAGAAAAGTATACTTTGCAATGTTGGTGAAATAGGCTACAGAACCGAGCATATACAGACATAAAGCTTTACACTTGAAATGGGATTTTCACCCACCGAAAATTGCAAACGTGATTTATTTTTGTGCGGTGGGTGGGGTGGTATAGTACGATTTTTAAATTTTAATATTTGTATTGACTGGAGGGTCATTCAAAAAGTAGTGGGTGGTTGGTCGGCGTAAATTAACTGTAGGGGTTCCTCCGTATAGGAATCACGATTTGCATGGTTTGGCCCTCATGTACGTTTTTATCTTTGACTCTTTTGTTACCTGGGAGTTGAATTGGATTATTGCCCATTATAAAAGTAGTAAGATTGTTACTGATCCTACTGCTTTTGGGAGGGGGCCAAGTGCTTTTTATGTGGTGAGGACCTGGCATCAGATCAGGATTATTCTGATTTCAGGGCTGAATATATTATTTTTTTATTGTAAACATTCAGTTCTGATTTTGGGATCCCCCCATTTGTACTTGAACATGTACTTGTACAGGTAATATATGGGTTTTAGTACTAAACCCATTGACCCGGCCTTAAATGACCTTAGCTGTTGACAGGCTGCTAAACCCCAACAAACAAACACACATTCAAAAAATATCTGGTCATTCTTGTATACACTTAGTCTGAGTATCCACATTCAGCACGGTTTTTGTTGACAAAAATGGGAACTATATAGTAGTTATAATATGAACTATCTGCCTATTAGTATGATTTTTCAATCATTTTCCAATAAATATATGCGAACCACTGTGTCAAGAACATTCTTTGTGGCGAAATACATGTGGAGATTTTAGAAATATGTTAAAATAACGATACAAATACAAAAAATGGGCTATTTTCTGAAAGTGTCCTGTTTTCGATTGAA
The DNA here is from genome assembly GCA_029237695.1 of Conchocele bisecta. Classification (NCBI taxonomy): domain Eukaryota; kingdom Metazoa; phylum Mollusca; class Bivalvia; order Lucinida; family Thyasiridae; genus Conchocele; species Conchocele bisecta. The sequence goes on along the minus strand of CM055266.1, from coordinate 99,538,078 downwards.
TCTTGTAAGTTTGATAAAGATCGATCAATAATGTGGTGCCTACCAGGCATTCTCGTATTAATTGCCTGGCCGGCCTGTCATTGCGGTTAGCTCACGACCCTACCTGTTGAATGATTTGTTTAACCCTTTCAACCCTAATTATCTGGAATGGACTGTGATATGATAATTTTCCGACCAATCCAATCGCCACGAAAAGATTTTCGGACTGGTCCATTTATGAAAAGGAGGTGTTTATGTTCTAAAGAATATGAAAATTCCTTGCAAACAGTGTAGATCCTGATGAGACGGCTCGTTACGAGCCGGCTCATCTGGATTTGCACTGTTTGCATAAACCGATATAGCGGGCTTTCGGGTTCAAATGGTTAAAAATAGTTGAACACCGTTCGTATGCGGACTCTAGAACTCTTTGCCCCATTTAGGCTATTGTAAATTGTAGACTATGCTCTAGGCAGGCCCGTACGCAGAGGGGGTGCGACGGGTGCGTACGCACCCCCTTGATCATTTAAACACCACCGGTCTGTATAGTGGTATTGGCAAAAAGTGTAGATCCAGATGAGCCGGATCGTGACGAGCCGTCTTATCTGGATCTGCACTTTTTGCAAGTATTTTTCATAATTTTGAGAACAAAAACACCCCATGTGAAAATCATTTGTGATGATTGGATTGGGTTGCAAAATTAACATATCAAAATCCATTCCAGTTACTTAGGGATGAAATGGTTAATCTGCCGAGGTCTGTCCGTGGATGTGCGAACAAAGTGTTTAGCCCTTTGCGCCGTCGATAACGCACCCCCCTAAATTAATTTCTGCGTACGGGCCTGCTAGGGATACATACATTCTTGTTTTGGGCACGGAAAGACCAACCACCATCTAGAAACAGAACTGGTTAAAGGTGATTTTAAAGGTCGATGTAGATACATCATCGAAGATTACGTCATTTTCGTGTTTAAAACAACGTGGTTTTCCTGGTCTGTGGAATATACTTTTCATGTATCCCGATAACAACTTCGGGATACGTAGTCTCCATTGTGTGGCTGGTTGAGAGCATGCGACGGATAATTTAACAATCGGGATTCAGCCTTACCGGAATCCCGACCTGATTTGACGACCTCAGTACGTTACGTCTTTGGCTTTCTTGTATGTGAGAGTTGAATTTGGTTATACCCCATATAAGTGTAATCCTACCGGTATTACATTTAGGGGAAGGGGCCAAGTGACTTTGGTGTGTTATGGACATGGGATCGAACGCGCTGGCCCGGCCGTAAATGACCGTCATGTATTTAACTGCTTTGCGGCGTTAAAGGTATTGTTTACGGGTTTATACGTCTGTAAGTTGTATTGGTTAAATAAAAATAATAGTAATACTAATAGTAATAAAAATAACATCTTTATTGTCCGTGGCCGACACATTTCGTTTACTAAGCTTCCATGTGGCCCTCTAAATGTGGCCTTATACCAACACATGTGCCCTGGCGCGAATACAATTACTTTAATACTATTTCATGAGCAGATGCAGATACCTACAGGGGCGGCTCCAGCATTTTGGGAACGGTGGTTGTCTAGTTGCGAAGCTAGCTACGGACGGTACTGGAGTAATTGCAAGAGTTACTGTTCGCAACTAGGGGGTTGTCCTATTTTTGAGCTCTTCGAAATCAACTTTCCTGTGTTTTACGGCATTTACATTCAGACTCCAACTGGTGGTAAACTATGTAAACTCCGTGGCTGAACACGGGGGGGGGGGGGGGGGGGGGGGTTGCAACCCGGACCCACTCCAGATCCGCCCCTGACCTGTATACTTGGGAGTGCGCATCCACTACAATGAGCTATAAAGTGCACTGTCGTTTAAGTCTTGTGCACGTTAAGTGCACTTAGTGTTATCTTTAGCTCAAGCCCCCCCACATGTAGCCGTTGATAGGCCGTTAAACAACAACAACATCCGTATCGGACTGCCGACACCCTGGTTTGGCCCTCACATGTATTAACCCGAGAGAATTCGGGTTATACATGTACAGTGGGGTCAGCGTGTAAGTGCACACACGAACGAACACGACAGGTTGGTTCCAACCTGTCGTGTTCGTTCGTGTGTGCACTTACACGCTGACCCCACTGTATATGCAAACACAGAATATGTAGCGTACTGTAATCAACATAATCGGAGGATTAATATGGATAGATTAATAGCATTTAGAGATTTACAGATTAAAGCAATACATTTGAACGACAATTGACACAGTTTGCGTGCAATGCAGCTTATACGAGAATTAAAATATGTGGCCGTGAAAGGAGAAATTGGGCTTATGGAATGTGTGACCAGCGTGGCTCATGAAGTCTGACAACGACCAGGATATGCACTGTTCGCCATTCCAATAAGGAAACGCCTATCATGATTCTAACAAGAAATTTAGATCGTTATCAGGGCACGTGAGTGTGCAATTAGATCAACGAGTGACACTGGTCACACATCTCGTACGCCCAATGTCTCCAGTCACTGACACCGATGACAATATATGGAGCAGTATTTGAACAGGGCATAGTCAACTGTCATGGGCGGATTCAGGGGGGTGGGGGGGGGGGTGGGGACGCGGACCCGGCGCGCGCCCCCTAAAATTCGCCGAGTAAAGATTTTTTGCAAGTTACAAATTCGCCGAGTAAAGATTTTTTGCAAGTTACAAGGCACGTTTCATGCCAAGTGCCATGTATTCCATGCATGTTTCGATCTTTGTCTTATTGTTTCAAAAATTTAAACGTTTTCAATAAAAAAATCATGTCTAAACATACTGTGACGGTGTCAATATTTTTGCTGCAAAATGTGCCAGAACGCAGGAAATGCGATGTAGATTTCAAAAAAATTCCGGGGGCGGGGAATGCCCCCGTACCCCCTTAGCGCTATCCCGAGCTCTGCTCGGTCGACTATTTTGCAATACTTGACTATATTATCGAACGAGCGTAGCTAGTTCGATAATATAGTCAAGTATTGCAAAATAGTTACGCACCCCATAGTTTCGCCCCCTCTAACCCGAAATCGTGGATCCGCGCCTGACTGTAATATGACATGATATATACCACTGTCTGCACTGATCCTTTAAATGTGTGTCAGTTGTTTTATTTCGAAATGTAAATATTGTGCTTGAAGTCAAGCAACTTGGTTGACTGAGCTTGAGTTGTACTACAACCATTGTATCGTACATGTATATAATAATGACTATGTTATTTTTTATCATTCAACACTGGGTCATAAGAATACACATTCTAATGACCCAGTTCAGCATAAATGACTTCCAATACATGTAGTGAAATAGTGCCTTTAATTGTTAAATATGTAGGCCCGGGTCGCCACTATGCAACTCGTAAACGTAAACAGAGTAAGATGGCGGACTAGTATTATACATGTAATTCACTAATACATTCTACAGACAGAAATTAGCCAATGTGGCTGCTTGTTTCCCTGCGTATTCTACACAGGCTTCTGAACCAAACCACCATTATGATTGTTTCATTGTTAAGTGACCATGCTAGCCACCTCACGTTTAGTCATACATACATTTCAAACTACATTCGATTGTAAATACCGCCTATAGGGCATACAAGACACAACACCAATTGCACAACTTGAATATAGCTATCTACAATGAGTGGGTGGTGGTTGGGCGAAAGCGACGTCGTAAATTAACGGTAGGTATTCCTCCTTATAGGAATCACGATTTGCCTGGTTTGGCCCTCAGGTACGTTTTTATCGTTGGCTCTTTTGTTACCTGGGAGTTGAATTGGGTTATTGCCCATTATAAAAGTAGTAAGATTATTACTGATCCTACTGCTTTTGGGAGGGGGCCAAGTGATTCTGGTGTGGCGAGGACCTGGCATCAGATCAGGATTTTTCTGATTTCAGGGCTGAATATATAGTTTTTTATTGTAAATATGCAGTTCTGATTTTGGGATTTCCCCCACATTTGTACATGTACTTGAACCTGTACATGTACTTGTACATGTAATATATGGGATTTAGTACTAAACCCATTGACCCGGCCTTAAATGACCTTAGCTTTTGATAGGCCGTTAAACCCCAACAAACAAACAAACAAAACAAAATATCTACGATGAGAAGTGTAGTGAGATAAGACGAATAATTTATAACTTTTTCCCAACTGATAGGGGAAAAGTTAACCCGAATGTTCTGTAACCACATCGAGCTGTTTGGACGGGCATACTTGTGGACATCTAATATCCCCACCAGCAGGATTTTCTGACTGTCTAACTTCATCATCCGTGGTATGTGTTTGTAATTGAAATCCCCATGTTTTTCCCCCACCCCCTTCCGCTCCACCCCCGGATAACATTCCACCCCATCTCGCTCACCGGACGTAGGAACATTGATGTGCATATATCCGACGAATGATATTAATGATATACTCGTTGTATATAGACGATGTTTTAGGAATGGTAGTGACTTTGTGCTTGCTGGGTGCTATGATGTAATGCCAACATGTACCATGACACTAACCAACCCAATCCATTGACTTCGTCCAATCGGCCGGACATACCTGCTTACACTCATTTATCAACGAAAGTCTATACCAACTGTTTATTGACACAGAAAAAAATGAGCTAACGCAATAATCCTTATTTCCCAATTCGATATTTGGCCACTAAAATTGAATCCATGTTCGGTAAAGTTTCTGAATTATGACATCATAGAAAGCACATGAGATCGCCGGTTTACTGAACTTAACTTGAACATCACACTACATTACAAATCAACATTATTTATCCAATCATTCCCATCGGTGTCCATCTCGTCCATGCTTAACACTTCATTAAAGTTTGTGGCGTACGTTTTATCACGTGGAAGTAACTTATAGTCGTGCTGCGGTCTGTTGCCACTGAACCGTACCGGGAGGGTGAGAAATGTCTTGCTCCGCCACGGCATCGAGTATTGCTCCATCCCGTTTATCGTGTGCTTCCTGCCCGGTAATGTGTTGTTATTTTTAGATTTCATGTTATATTTATCATAAATCTCGCGTGCGAGCTGTTTGGAGCTTCGCCGCGTATGGTCTTTCACTTCGTTCAATATCGGAAGTTCTGTATCCGCCATGTTTTCTAACGATTTCAGAACGGCGGATCGACTGTGCGCCGTGTTTGAATTCCGGTCATTCGGAATCACGTCTACTCCGTTCTGAATGGCAAATCCGTTTGGTGACGGTGGTAATATGTTCCGAACTAATTCAGTTACACTGTGCCTATTATTGAAGTCGTCACCGACCGCTTTGACGTGAACCTTTCTTTCTCTTCGGTCTCTGGTTTTGCTGCTTAAACTCTGGTGCCGTTTCAAGCCGTCATTGCCGTGGGAGTAGCCGAACTGATTGCTGGCGTAGATTGATTGACATCATTAGCTGGAGGCGGGCTTCTCTCCGCCTGAAACAGACATTTGTGGCAGTGACTGGAGAATAGAACTTGTGGGTTTATTGATCGTTCTCGGATTACCGACGTGTTATTTGATCAGGAGCTACACTGGCCACACATGCGATAAGTCTAATGTATCCAGTCGCAGCCACATATAATAGTTATTATATACGAGTGGATATTTTCTATAGTCCATGTATTAGGATTGTGATGTGAATGCTCATGAGTACCACCTTACACGACTGGCGGGAATATACCGGAATCAGCAACGAGGTCATAGGGACAGTAACTGTCCACGACTAAATTGTGGATGTTCCGTTACAAACAAAATAGATACTACATATGATATACATTTGTCAATTTATAAGAGCCTTCATCATAATGCAATGTGCCAATGGACACAGTTAATATAATTAAACGGAAGCAATTCCATTATTGGAAGGACATGGAGAAGAGATTTACAACGACATTATGCGTTTACAAGACTGCAAGGTGTAATTATTTTTTTTATTAACCGCACTGAACACGGTTCGCATATCTATATTTATCCGAAATAAAAGATCTAGCAAGTTCGCGTGTGCATACTAAGTTCGATGAATATGTATCAGACCAAGAAGGGCTCGCAAGTTCCCATATAAATATTTATCAGACCAAGATGAGCTAGCTATTCGCGTATGAATATGTATCAGAACAAGAAGAGCCAGCAAGTTCGCGTATGAATAGCAAGTTCGCGTATACATATGTATCAGAACAAGAAGAGCTAGCTGTTCGCGTATGAATATGTATCGGAACAAGACGAGCCAACAAGTTCACGTATGAATATTTATCAGAACAAGAATAGCTAGAAAGTTCACATATGGATATCTATCAGAACAGAAGAGCTAGAAAGTTCACAAATGAATATTTATCAAAACAAGAAGGGCCATCAAGTTCACGTATGCATATTTATCAGAACAACAAGAAGAGCTAGCACGTTCACATATGGATATTTATCAGAACAAGAAGAGCTAGAAAGTTCACATATGGATATTTATCAGAACAAAAGAGCTAGAAAGTTCGCAAATGAATATTTATCAGAACAAGAAGAGCTAGAAAGTTCACATATGGATATTTATCAGAACAGAAGAGCTAGAAAGTTCGCAAATGAATAGTTATCAGAACAAGAAGAGCTATGAATATTTATCAGAACAAGAAGAGCTAGAAAATTGGTTAATGAATATTTATCAGAACAAGAAGAGCCAGCAAGTTCACATATGAATATTTATCAGAACAATAAGAGCCAGCAAGTTCACATATGAATATTTATCAGAACAATAACAGATAGAAAGTTCACATGTGGATATTTATCAGAATAAGAAGAGCTAGAAAGTTCACATCTGAATATTTATCAGAACAAGAAGAGCCAGCAAGTTCACATATGAATATCAGAACAAGAGCCAGCAGATTCCCATATGCATATTTATCAGAACAAGAAGAGCTATCAAGTTCCCATATGCATATTTATTAGAACAAGAAGGGCCAGCAAGTTCGCGTATGCATATTTATCAGAACAAGAAGAGATAGCAAGTTACCATATGCATATTTATCAGAACAAGAAGAGCTAGCAAGTTCGCAAATTACTATTTATTAGAACAAGAGCCAGCAGATTACCATATGCATATTTATCAGAACAAGAAGAGCTATCAAGTTCCCATATGCATATTTATTAGAACAAGAAGGGCCAGCAAGTTCGCGTATGCATATTTATCAGAACAAGAAGAGCTAGAAAGTTCACATATGGATATTTATCAGAACAGAAGAGCAAGAAAGTTCGCAAATTAATATTTATCAGAACAATCAGAGCTAGAAAGTTCGCAAATTAATATTTATCAGAGCAATAAGAGCCAACAAGTTCACATAGGAATATTTATCAGAACAAGAACAGCTAGAAAGTTCACATGTGAATATTTATCAGAATAAGAAGAACTAGAAAGTTCACATCTGTATATTTATCAGAACAAGATGAGCCAGCAAGTTCACATATGAATATCAGAACAAGAGCCAGCAGATTCCCATATGCATATTTATCAGAACAAGAAGAGCTAGCAAGTTCCCATATGCATATTTATCAGAAAAAGAAGAGCTAGCGACTTCGCAAATGTCTATTTATTAGAACAAGAGCTAGCAGATTCCCATATGAATATTTGTCAGAACAGGAAGAGCTATCAAGTTCCCATATGCATATTTATTAAAACAAGAAGAGCTAGCAAGTTCCCATATGCATATTTATCAGAACAAGAAGGGCCAGCAAGTTCGCAAATGACTATTTATTAGAACAAGAAGAGCTAGCAAGTTCGTCTATGACTATTTATCACAAGAAGAAGGGCTAACAAGTTCACAAATGAATATTTATCAGAACAAGAAGAGCTATCAAGTTCCCATATGGATATTTATCTGAGCAAAAATAGCTAGCAACTTCCCATATGAATATTTATTAGGACACGAAGAGCTAGCAAGTTCGCATATGATTATTTATCACAACAAGAAGAGCTAACAAGCTCTTCTTGTTCCGATACATATTCATATGTGAAACAGGTATTCAGCATGTTGTTAGAACACTATTCAATTAAGTTGCACCACTGCCTTACCATTGCCTGTTTGTGTTCATTAGACGGTCGTTTGTTTGTGGAGACATGGTTGGGGGGCTCGGGTGTCATGTCCGCTATCGTGACCCGACATATATTGCCGTTCTCCATATACTGGCACACAGTCTTGCGCCAGTTCTCGATGTAGCGCCGCTTCGAATGACTCAGCAGGTCCATTTTACGTCGCACCCATAGACCAATCGTTGGTACATGAACTTATGGTTGGCACACACAGTCTCGCTTTCTGGCCGTAGGCACTCACAGACTAGCATCGACACCCATAGACTAATCGTTGGTACATGTATCCATGAACTGGTCGTTGGCACTCACAGTCTCGCTGACTGGTCGCTGGCACTCACATAATAGCCATTGACACCCATACACTAATCGTTGGTACATGTATCCATGAACTGGTCGTGGGCACACAGCCTAATTGCCTTGTCGTTGGCACACAAGAACTAGCCCTTGGCACACAATGTCTTGTCGTTGACGCACCCACTGTTCGTTGTCACTAGCAGACCTGCCTGCTACTCCAAATATAGAACTAAACATGCATCTCTGACTGAATCGCTCGCATTTGGATGTTACAATTATATGATCCTACATGTTCACGACGTGTACACACACACTGATACTATTTCCCATGTTGTGTTCACATTATAATGTGTTAACATACTTGTGTACAGAAATGTCATAATTAAACCTTATTATGTCGCGTCAATAATACCGTCTTTTGAACTGTTATCTAAATATCAACTACTGGGTTGGATAACGCGGAATCCATATAACCATCTTGCATATCCTTTAACTAATTCACTATTTACGTAACGCTTCCTAAATCATGGACTGTATACCGATGAACAAACTCATTATTCCATTTAATCAGTCAACCCGGAATGCGTACATAGACGAGTGAATAGCTGGCGATTTGATTTGATTCCTAATACCCGTGTGCCGTGTGCACTTAGTAATTACAGCTTTGTGAATTATATGAGGGTTATGAGGTGAAATGGGGGTTATGTGTTATGCGACCAGGGTATATACCCAGATCAGCCTGTGGCGTTGACTGGCGAAATGGGGGTTATGTGTTGTGCGACCAGTGTATACCCAGATCAGCATGTGGCGTTGACTGGTGAAATGGGGGTTATGTGTTGTACGACCAGTGTATACCGGTACACAGATCAGTCTGTGGCGTTGACTGGTGAAATGGGGGTTATGTGTTCTGCGACCAGTGTATATATGCACAGATCAGCCTGTGGCGTTGACTAGTGAAATGGGGGTTATGTGTTGTACGACCAGTGTATACCGTACACAGATCAGTCTGTGGCGTTGACTGGTGAAATGGGGGTTATGTGTTCTGCGACCAGTGTATATATGCACAGATCAGCCTGTGGCGTTGACTAGTGAAATGGGGGTTATGTGTTGTACGACCAGTGTATACCGGTACACAGATCAGTCTGTGGCGTTGACTGGTGAAATGGGGGTTATGTGTTCTGCGACCAGTGTATATATGCACAGATCAGCCTGTGGCGTTGACTAGTGAAATGGGGGTTATGTGTTGTACGACCAGTGTATACCGGTACACAGATCAGTCTGTGGCGTTGACTGGTGAAATGGAGGTTATGTGTTCTGCGACCAGTGTATATATGCACAGATCAGCATGTGGCGTTGACTAGTGAAATGGGGGTTATGTGTTGTGCGACCAGTCTATACCCATATCAGCCTGTGGCGTTGACTGGTGAAATGGGGGGTTATATATCCTTGCTATGCAAAATGAGCGAGCTAGTCGACCAGCAGCTACACTGGTCACGCATGACATAAGCCCCATTCTCTAATGAGAGCCACGTATGCGACAAGTCATCAACTTCCGACGTACTTTACGGAAACTATCGAACATTTTGTAAATATTTCTTATGAGATATCGCACAATTTCTTAAGTACAAAATCACATGACCAAGGCTCCAGATAAGTTTTGTATCTAAAGAGTATTATACCCCAAGATTTCAATTTCAATGCGTATTTTACTTTTACAAATGTATTATTGATTTCCTTCCTTCTAAAATAGAAACAAATGTTAATTTTTTTATTTTATTTAAAAAATCACTTACTTGAGCTGCAAAAAGCAAACACTGTTTGCTTTTTGCAGCTCAACTAAGTAATTTTTTAACTTTATTACAGTATTTTACTACTCAATTTGAAAATCAATGCGTATTTTCACATTGCTGTGAGTATTTTGTACTCCCATTTTTGATAATCAATGCGTATTCTGCTAAAGTAAGTGCGTAAAATACGCCAATACGCACCTTATCTGGTGCACTGCATGACTTGTCCCATACACGACACGGATTAGTCGGTCGACCTTCGCCTCATTGTTTCGCTAACAGACATACGATCCATATCAATACGTCTCGTAGGTTTACAATTGAACACGGAGATATTTAAATAGTTCCTATTGTCATTCTATCCACTGCAAACATATTGTATGTTTGAAATCATGAGAAACTTTGAAATGTATTACTCTATTACAGTTTTCAAATTTTTAAATATATTCTCTTCGCTGATACTATTAATTGTTAAACTTGCGCTACTACGGTGAAACATCGCTAAACCGGACACCCTGGGATGTGCCCAGGGTGTCCGGCTTAGCGAGGTTTCACTGAAAATCAATCAAGCATTTGATTATTCCGAGCCATAGTTGTGTGCTATGCGATCACGAACAGGCATTGTCACCTGAGATAAATGACAAAAGAAACCCATCAAAATTATGATCACATATGTTTCTTGTTGTCCGGTTTAAATAGGTTCCACTATATATTAGCCATTTGAATTGAACATTAAATCACGGTCCTGTCAAATCACCCGCTTAATCAATTATGTAATAATTAGAGCACGGTTCGTTCGCATGTACGAGCACAGGCATTCGGCGTGTTTCGGCTTTCATCGGTATAACTCTGCATATATGAACAAGGCTTCTAACTTTGGTCGGAAACGACCCACCCACATACCCGTACCATGTCTGGTTTTTCTAATACAAGGTGTATGATCACGTGGCTACAACAACAACAACAACAACAACAACAACAACACGTACTGAAACTTACAGAAGCCCTCCGATCCAAAGTACGTACTATTTTATTTTGTCATTATTATGTAACGGGTTTTGATGAAATATTGTGCATCAAACGCGTCTTGTTAAGCTGCATTTGGAGGTTTCGGTACATTGGCACAAACTTCTGTCGTTTTTGCGAAGAATCGATTTCCGTGTCTACAGACACGGAAATCGATTCTTCGCAAAAGCGACATAAGTATGTGACGAACTCCCGGGACCAACAAATGCAGCTCATGAAGACGCGTTAGCTGCGCCATAGTTCATCAAAATCCGTTGCCTATTGAGGAAAATATAAAATATTACTTACTTTGGAGTGGCGCGCTTTCAACAGTTTCAGCCATTGTTGTTGTTGTTGTAACCACGTGATCATACACCTCCGGACAAAACTCGACACTATAGGTGAAGTGGGATAGGTATCGATATCTATTCATTCCTTATAATTCCATCATTTGAAATAAATTCATCAAGAAAATGTGTTTATTTTCCGTTTTCTTAAGAATTATTTTAACTGCGCCCTACGGTTACGGAAAGTAGTTCAGCGTGGGTGTTTACTGGGATATACATTTT
>CM055266.1:99494485-99525882 GCA_029237695.1 Conchocele bisecta | reverse complement strand
TATTTGCCTCTTGTATGGTTGACATATTGCCGGTATAATATTGTAAATGCAACGTTTTTATCGGAGCGTATAAATTACGCTGATATTTCATGTATTCGATATCGCCTAGTGTTCTCATTTTATAGAATTTATATATAGGACTATAACCCCCGTATTCTTCGTAAAGTTCTTCAACACAGTTATTAAAAAATTTATAGTATATATTACAGTAGTATAGAGGGATTCAAAATGATACCACTATTACAGTGTGTTTATGTTTTCATCCTGGAAGACGTAATCGTGTAATCTCTCTATAAAATGGACACCTAATTTACATGTTCATAACACGTGTAATTGGAACATTGTCGTCTGCTTATAACATAAATTAGTTCTGTTCAATAATTTTCAATTTCTTCTAATAATTTTCCAATTTCTTCGTTAAAAGCGATATTGTAGAAACGCATATCCGTAAACGAATCTTTGATTTTAAACTGTTTTATAAAATTAGTTTGATAATGTTTCGGTAGTGTTTCTCCGATCCTATTTAGTCGCTTCATTATATAAATTTGATACTTATACCGGCGACATAATTGCCGGTTTAATATTGTAAATGCAACGTTTTTATCGCAGCGTAATAAAAAATTACGCTGATATTTCATGTATTCGATATCACATAGTATTGTCATTTTACCGTGTTTTAATACTGTAGAAACAACAGCGTAAAATCCTTCATCCAAATCATTATAAACGTCCAATTCGTTGTGTATTTTATTATCCATTTTGTTTATAATATTTTATTATTAATATAAATTTATATGTTCAATTGGACGTGAAAAAAACATGATGTATTTATGACACCAATTTTGAATATTTCGTGGTTGGTGGGAGACAATTTCCTCGTTAACCAATTTTTGATTTTTCGGGGGGTGGTGGAGTAGTATAGAGGGTGGAGAAATGATGCCACCGTTAGGTGGTATCATTTTGACTCCCTCTATACTACTTCAATTCTGTGCCACAGAATTCGATTCTGTGTCACAAAATTCAATTCTGTGTCACAAAATTCACTTTTGTGCCACAAAATTCAATTCTGTGTCACAAAATTCAAAACACAAAATTCAATTCTGTGTCACAAAATTCAATTCTGTGCCATCAAAATTCTATTATGTCAACTTCTGCACACGCATGTAAGAAGGACTACCATTGGTCAGAAACTGCACTGGAGAAATGGGTCACGGTCGCCGATCTACACATTCAATGTCGATGATTTATTTCTCATTCTGCCGATGATTCATTTCTCATTCTGCCATTTTGCTTCAACTATCTCCAAACAGTCAAACGTTGACAAACCCATTCGTATTTAAACTCATTTGCGTTATAATTGTACACATAATTCATGTACATGTAGATCTCCCGCGAGCACTGACGTCATTTAGTGTGTATCGCAAGGTACATTTGCCCCAGTTAAATCAATAATACACGCGCTGTGACCTGTGTTCTGACTGCTGTCTGTGTTTATAAACAGAATGTGTGTATTGGGCCATTTGAGGAAACCATTTGTAGTATTTGTGTAGATACCATGGATACATGTACTAAGATGTGTATACTGTAAATAATGCATGTAGACACATAGTTGCGAACACGTAACTTCGCAACTAGTAGACACAGATCCAATACCATTTGTTTCACAAGGTTAGATCTACTGTTAGAATACGACGTCATCTAATGTCATTTTCGAGCATAAAACGTTACCTGATAAATAGAATACCAGGCTAGTGTATTTTAATATCAAGTTTATCAGGCTCGGCTCGGAAACGGTAGGATTCCTCGGCAAGCCTCGAAATTCCTACGCGTTTCCTAGCCTTGCCTGATAAACTTGATATCAAAGTACACTAGCCTGATATTCTCTATATATGGGCATGCTCTCAGGTCTAGCTATGTCCCGGCTACTTTATGTTTGACCCTGTGTACATAATTGAGGGAAAATTCTGAATATTTTTCTTACTTCTCCTTCAAAGTATATATGCTTATATGGTGTGACCACTCATTTGTAATCATAATATAACCAAAATAACTGTCCATAAAGAAGTATAATATTGATATATTGGGTTATATTTTCGCATTGAAATATTTAAACCTGTAAGTGTACTCCACCATCTAGTAAAATGGACTAAGACCGATCTCAACCAATCAGCGTAGAGATGACATAGACTATCCTACGCAAACTAATTATTGAGGACAAAAATGAATTCTGTCCTACAAAACTGAATTTTCTTCACAAAACTCAATTCTGTCTTACAAAATTGAATCCTTTATAACAAAAATGAATTTTGTATACGAAACGTATGCAGAATTGAATTTTGTGACACAGAATTGAATTTTTTGACACAGAATTGACAGAATTGAATTTTGTGACACAGAATTGCAGAATTGAATTTTGTGACACAGAATTGAAATTTGTGATGTTTAGGTTTACAAAACTCAATTTTGTACACATAATTAACCTGTCCTGCATGGCGCCCCGTACATATGGCGTATAAAATACAGTAACGAGGCAGTGTTCACATATATTTTATACATATATTCCATTGTATTTATGAATCAATTATCTTTGAATCAAAGGATGATCAGGTATATAACGTGTAAAATGAATGTTCCTGCAACTGTAAAGCTATGACTTGCTCTAGCCTAGCCCGGTGTGCGCAAGACCGTCGTCAGGGGAGGTTAGATGGGTCCATCCACCACCCCCCCTACCCCCCCCCCCCCCCCCGCCTCCATTTTGGAGTCTGCAATTTCTTCTTTTTTACATATATGAGGTCCGTGATAGCCATTTTCAAGTCATGAATGAGCAGACATTATATTATTCAAATGCCCTACTAACAAATCACACAAAAAGTATTGCAATATGCCATTTTTCATAAATAAGCTTCTTAAATTGACCCACAACTCTTTGCCCATGAGCTAGTTGTCGTCAAAATATTCTTCCAAATGCACTGTCATTTCTAAAATCTACAATGGTCAAGTTACACTGTAAATCATCAGGTCAATCCACTCACTTATGGTTAGAACTACACGTATACAACATGTACATGTTACCACATATATTCTGCTAGCAACACCTTTAAGATAGCAGCACAAGTAAAAATCAATATTCCTTATTTCAGTCAATACAGTATACATACGGGGCGCCAAGTGAGACATGGCTCAATTTTGTCAACAAAATTCATTTTTGTGCCACAAAACTCAATTCTGTGTCACAAAATTCATTTTTGTGCCACAAAACTCAATTCTGTGTCACAAAATTCACTTTTGTGCCACTCAATTCTGTGTCACAAAATTCAATTCTGTGTCACAAAATTCACTTTTGTGCCACAAAACTCAATTCTGTGTCACAAAATTCAATTATATGTAACAAAATTCAATTCTGTGTCACAAAATTCAATTCTGTGTAACAAAATTCACAAGAATTGAATTTTGCGACACAAATCAATTCTGTGTCACAAAATTCAATTCTGTGTAACAAAAATTCACAGAATTGAATTTTGCGACACAAATTCAATTCTGTGTCACAAAATTCAATTCAAAATTCAATTCTGTGTCCACAAAATTCAATTCTGCACACGCATGTAAGAAGGACTACCATTGGTCAGAAACTGGACTGGAGAAATGGGTCACGGTCGCCGATCAGCGATCCAAAATGGCGTCTGAAGAAGTAAGTTTCAGAGAACGCTGGATGAAACACACTTGTTACTGCTTTGTAGCTTAGTGTTGCAAGGTATTCTTACTGTTTAAACGTATACACGGGGTGCTAGCAAGGTCCCACGATAAAATGGTCTCGTGTGGTGGTGCGGCGGAATAGTTGATGTATGTGCACGTTTCAGCTGGAGATTGCGGCGGTTTTGCGTTGGGGTTGTCCCGGTAATCATAATATAACCAAAATAACTGTCCATAAAGAAGTATATATTGATATATTGGGTTATATTTTCGCATTGAAATATTTAAACCTGCAAGTGTACTCCACCATCTAGTAAAATGGACTGAGACCGATCTCAACCAATCAACGTAGAGATGACATAGACTATCAGTTACACAAACTAATTGTTATGGACAAAACTGACTTTTGTGGACTAAACTGAATTCTGTCCCACAAAACTGAATTTTGTTCACAAAACTCAATTCTGTCTTACAAAATTGAATCCTTTTAACAAAAATTAATTTTGTATATCAAAATTTTACATAATTGGATTTTGTGATTTTTAGTGTTACAAAAATCAATTTTGTCTGGACAAAATTGGTTTTTGTATCAGAATTTTATATAATTGGATTTTGTGATTTTTAGTGTTACAACACTCAATTTTATCTGAACAAAATTGGTTTTGTACACATAATTAACCTGTCCTGCATGGCGCCCCGTAATACATGCTATATACTCTGTGTACATGTAATATTGCCACAGTTATCGTATAAAATCAAACTTGGTATTGACTTGGGCTACACATAATGGATAGGACGTTGTAAAGAATAAGTTTTAGAACATATTGCACTAGCTGGTATTAGTTAATTTGTCAATTTCTGAGCTCTCTGTGTCAAACGCTACAAGAGGTGAAACTGGACAATAAGCTGTCCATACGAAGATGGCTGAGACGCAACTCAATGCACAGTGTAGTATACACTAAGAAGAAGTTGGTCAGATACACTTACTACTAATATTCAATCACATGTTAGAAGCTATTATAATTGAAACAAATGATGGTGTTTTGTTATGTCAGTCTCAAGTTTGTGGCTATCTGTTATATCTCTGCAACCCTTAGTCGGATTGGATTTAAACTTCATTGACTTGCAACTAGTTTCATCATCCATGTTTTCATTATATAGCCCAACCATCTGACCTTGTGCTCAAGGTCAATGTCAAATGACTTGGAAATGTGCGTTAAAGTTTGTGGCTATATTTGTTTTTTCTCTGCAAACCTATGTCCGATTGGTGTGAACCTTCATATACTTAATTGTCATCATCCACTCTATAACCCACCCATGCGGCTTCTGTGCTCAACGTCTATGTCAACTTAATTTCGTTAAAGATTTTGTTTCTAAAACACAAAGAAAGTTTGAAACGTTATAAACCTATTTTTTGTTTACGGTATAAACTTTATTTGATCGTCAATATAATCATATAATGACGATAGCAAGCGAGTGGGTACTCACAGATTAACAACAGATAACTTTAGCAGAAAATTGACACAACGAAAATGAATGGGGGAACGAGGTTTTCACGTCGATTGTATGCAACTGGTAAAATGACTTTAATGGCTTTAATAATGTTATGTCTTTACTTAAACTTTGGTAAATGTTCTCATTTATTTCCAAATTAATTTAACCTTTTCACCCTAAATATGTGACATTGACTGCTCCATGTGAGTGGGGATCTTTTTATTAAAGGTACATGCCCACTCAGTAGGCACAACATGTTCTTCATAGAAATTAAATAAGTGTATAATTGTGTCACTATTCCACCAGTTCTAAAAATTACGAGTGCCCGCTATACAGATATAATAATTTAATAATATTTATTTTACTGATAGTGACTCGCGGTGGTACATGTATCAGGCTATTGTCATATGTAAACGAGGCAGGATATTTTTTAATTATTTATACTAATTAAATGCATTTCCTAAAAAATTATATTTTCGACAGATTATAATGTAAGATCATTGCACATCAAAACATAAATACAGATAATAAATAGTAGTTTCCGTTAACATTTTATGGAAACACGGTTATCGCCCCTAATAGCAGTGTGTAACTTTACGTCTGATATAAAATGTATGACAATGCCAATCAATACGTGCAGTAATGGTGAATGAATGTTTATTTTGCCAGAAAATGTCTATAAAATGATATAAAGCAAATAATATTGTGCCTACTTACTGGGCATGTACCTTTAATCTAAAAAGGGGTATTTGTTTAAACCTTGAACATTAATACAGATCCAGATGAGACGACACGTTACGAGTCTACAGTGTCTGAAAATATTGGCGTTATGGACTGTATGGTTGAAAGTACGGAGTCCCGCAGGAGACGTAGATTCATTTTCTTTTTTTAATTCGTTCCCACGAAATAGCAATTTGTTCCCTCAATTTAACAATTCGTTCCCACGAATTAACAATCCCTGCGGATTAACGAATTGCTAAATTGAGGGAACGAATTGTTATTTCGTGGGAACGAATTGGTATTTCGTGGGAACGAATTAAAAGAAGAATTGTCCGTCCCCTGCGGGGCTCCGTACTTATGTACATTTTGAGAATGTTGGCGAAAGTACCTTAATATCTGACTTGAAGTACATCTTGGTGTAATATAATTCATAGGAGTCCGTTGTGCTGACTTTCCTATGTATTATTAGCTACATTATATCATATGTTCTACTTCGCATTGTCAGTTTCTGGTCAAACACCAGAAGAGGTGAAACTGGCTGATGGCTCGAATACACAAAGATGGCCGACATGGCCACTCCATGTGTCGTATTCGATGCAGTAACGAGGCAGCGTTGATATGTTATACATATATTCCATCCCATTTAGGAAACAATTATGTTTGAATCATATGGTGATCAGGGGTCCTATATGGGGTCCTATATGTCCTTAAGGACCAATCCAAATGTCACACAATTTTCAGACTAGGCCATTTATAAGAAGTGTTTGTTTTTCTAAAGCATATCAAATTTCTTGCAAAACGTGTAGATCCTGATGTAACGATTCGTCACGAGCCGGCTCATCTGGATCTGTACTGTTTGATAAGACCACTGTAGGCCTGCTGTAGTGTTTAAAGGGTTAATATCACTCCACATTATTCTGTATACAAGGCTCAAACACCGCTCAACCTAGGCATAGCACTATGGTACAATCACTCCCATTACCCTCCCGCTCTGATAACAGAAAAAGAAAATTATTAGATAAATAACAAAAAAGAAAAGAAAACAACGATAGAGGGATATAATTATCACTAAGTCCTAATTAGGAGATAGCAACTCCTAACTAGGATATATCTCATAATTAGGACTTACTATCTTCTAATTATGATTTCGTATATCCTAATTAGGACTATGTATCTCCTAATTATGAGTTAGTATCTCCTAATTAGGAGATAAATCATGTTTTATCATTGACACAGATAATAAGTCCTAATTAGACGATAGTAAGTCCTAATTAAGAGATAATAACTCCTAATTAGGAGGTACTAATTCTTATTTATGAGATATTAAGTCCTAATTAGGAGATCGTAAGTACTCATTAGGATATACTAACTCCTAATTAGTATATACTAACTCCTAATTAGGAGATACTAAATAATAATTCGGAGATATAGTCCTAATTATGAGATACTAACTCCTAATTAGGAGATAATATATCCTAATTATGAGTTAATATCTCTTAATTAGGAGATACAATAGTTTAACATTGGCACAAGGACGCTTCCATAGGATTGCGACATGTTCATAGAAGTGAAAGTAATTTGTCACATGCAAGAATTATAGTAAGTATTATAGTAACTCTTTACAAAACATGCTCGAATAATATAAGACTAAAACATAAATTACCTTGCTACATCTACAGGTACATGTATCAGTAACTTCCTTCAGAATCACAATCACATGAATCAAGTGTAAACATATTGACGCACGCCTGAATGGTTCAAGTTTCCCGGCATTTCAAATATTAGAAAAAT
The DNA here is from genome assembly GCA_029237695.1 of Conchocele bisecta. Classification (NCBI taxonomy): domain Eukaryota; kingdom Metazoa; phylum Mollusca; class Bivalvia; order Lucinida; family Thyasiridae; genus Conchocele; species Conchocele bisecta. The sequence goes on along the minus strand of CM055266.1, from coordinate 99,518,187 downwards.
CGTTTGTGGCTGTGACCTAAAGAATGCGGCTTATGCGGCTCACAAAGAAAACACATGTGATCTTATTTGTGATGACATTCTTGGTCATTTATCTCAGGTGATAATGTGTGCACGTGATCGCATATCTATGGAAGCCCTGGAACTATGGAAGCCCTGGAGGGACTTCCGACTTCTTTACTTCCGACTTCCGACTTCATCACTTCTGACTTCATTACTTCCGACTTCATTACTTCTGACTTCCGACTTCATTACTTCCGACTTCATCACTTCCGACTTCATTACTTCAGACTTCATCACTTCATTACTTCATTACTTCCGACTTCATCACTTCTGACTTCATTACTTCCGACTTCATTACTTCCGACTTCCGACTTCATTACTTCATTACTTCCGACTTCCGACTTCCGACTTCATTACTTCCGACTTCCGACTTCATTACTTCATTACTTCCGACTTCCAACTTCATTATTACTTCCGACTTCCGACTTCATTACTTCATTACTTCCGACTTCATTACTTCAGACTTCATTACTTCCGACTTCATCACTTCTGACTTCATTACTTCCGACTTCATCACTTCTGACTTGGAAGTAATGAAGTCGGAAGTCGGAAGTAATGAAGTCGGAAGTGATGAAGTCAGAAGTGATGAGTCGGAAGTCAGAAGTAATGAAGTCGGAAGTAATGAAGTCAGAAGTGATGAAGTTAGAAGTCGGAAGTAATGAAGTCGGAAGTCGGAAGTAAAGAAGTCGGAAGTCCCTCCAGGGCTTCCATACTATGGAAGCCCTGGAGGGACTTCCGACTTCTTTACTTCCGACTTCCGACTTCATCACTTCTGACTTCATTACTTCCGACTTCATTACTTCTGACTTCCGACTTCATTACTTCCGACTTCATCACTTCCGACTTCATTAACTTCAGACTTCATCACTTCATTACTTACATTACTTCCGACTTCATCACTTCTGACTTCATTACTTCCGACTTCACATTACTTCCGACTTCCGACTTCATTACTTCATTACTTCCGACTTCCGACTTCATTACTTCCGACTTCCGACTTCATTACTTCATTACTTCTTCCGTCTTCCGACTTCATTACTTCCGACTTCCGACTTCATTACTTCATTACTTCCGACTTCATTATTACTTCAGACTTCATTACTTCCGACTTCATCACTTCTGACTTCATTACTTCCGACTTCATCACTTCTGACTTGGAAGTAATGAAGTCGGAAGTCGGAAGTAATGAAGTCGGAAGTGATGAAGTCAGAAGTGATGGAGTCGGAAGTCAGAAGTAATGAAGTCGGAAGTAATGAAGTCAGAAGTGATGAAGTTAGAAGTCGGAAGTAATGAAGTCGGAAGTCGGAAGTAAAGAAGTCGGAAGTCCCTCCAGGGCTTCCATACATATCGCATAACTATGGCTCAGAATGATTAACTGTCTGATTTACAGTGAATCCTGTGTATGGGTTTTACCAGATACGTACCGTATCTGGTAAAACCCATACACAGGATTCACTGTAAATCAGACAGTGGTACATTCAGTAGTGTCCCGGAATTAAAAATTCGTTCACACGAAATGACAATTCGTTCCCTCAGTTGAACAATTCGTTCCCTCGAATTAACAATTCGTTCCCACGATATAACAATTCGTTCTCACGAAATAACAATTCGTTCCCGTGGGAACGAATTGTTAATTCGTGGGAACGAATTGTTAAATTGAGGGAACGAATTGTTAATTCGTGGGAACGAATTGTTAATTCGTGGGAACGAATTGTTAAATTGAGGGAACGAATTGTTATTTCGTGGGAACGAATTAATAAAACAAAAGGAATTCTACGTCCCCTGCGGGGCCTCGTACTAATCCATAAGACTGGTCTAATGTTTTTAGCCGACTGAGTGGTGTGATAATGCGCCAAGCGTTTATGATATAATGGGGTTATATCTAAGTATTACATGTAGCTATGTATATATTTCAATGTCGGGTTTTGTAATTAATATAATGACAGAGGAATTCACAGTGCAAACCCTATTACAAGAACATAACTTAAAAAGGCAATGTGCCTCAGTGTCGTATGCAATATATTGTATTTGGTTTTACGATGTGCGAATGACATACATGTATATATGATAAACGCACAATTTTACTGGATAATCAAAGTACTGAAAGTACTGCACATAGGGTACTACAAGATTAAACTAGATTGATTGATTGATTGATTGATTGATTGATTGATTGATTGATTGATTGATTGATTGATTGATTGATTGATTGATTGATTGATTGATTGATTGATTGATTGATTGATTGAGTGTTGGTGTTGCAGTTTCATTAACCCTTAAAGGTACATGCCAACTCAGAAGGTACAAAATGTTCTTTACATCAGAGACATCATCTGAGACATTTCCTGGCAAAATAAACATTCATGCGCCATTATCCCACGTACTGAATGGCATTATTATACATTTTATATCGGACGTAAATTTACACACTGATATCACTATTTAATCTCTGTATTTATTTTATGATGTGCAATGATCATACTTTAAAATCTGTCAAAAATATTATTTTTTCTGGTAACGCATTTCTTTAGTATAAATAATTAAAAAATATCATGCCTCATTTGCATATGAAAATAGCCTGATACCACCGCGCGTCACTATCAGTAAAATAAATATTACTAAATGATTATATCTGTATAGCGGGCACTTGTAACGTTTAGAACTGGTCTAAAGCGCTGGAAACGACAATTGTCGTCTGCTGTTTTAAATATTTTGATATTTTCTCCTCAAAAACATACTGAGACGATTCTACTGCGCTGCCAAAACAGGTTTTTAAAATATACAAAATGAGCAGACGGCAATTTTCTTTGTCAGCATTTTAATGGTTAAGGGGTACGCTATTGATATGGCACAACTACAGTATACACTGCTACAGTATGTACCAAAACATTCAACAACATTACAGATTATGCATAGCAATATCAGAAAGATACAGTAACACATATACAAGACATCATCAATTCAAGTATACAGATTCTAGATATCTATGATCATTATAGATATATTGAAAACTGATTGAAGAGCAATAGTTACAAGAATTCCGCCACGGAAGCGGTGTCGCGCCTGAAAATGCCTTGTCGGTACATCGCCATGTTTACTTCTGTTTTGTGAATGAAATAGTTGGCCCCGGATCGAGTATATTAAAACGTACAAATGATGTCATTGGGGAAACCGCTGACAAAATGTTCAATGTATGGAAGCCCAAACTTGTTAGAGTTTTGTTGTCGTATTTTCATTACTTGCATTAATATGGGTATTAATATACGCTGGATGTGTTATACTGTCATTAATTTGTTCCTTGACTGTAATTTACCACTTTAAATACTGACTTATTGACCCCTTCCCTGAACGTAGAATTGACACTCATGTTGGCGTGTATTGGCCACCATAGACAAATGTCAATCAGGCCGAATTCGGGAATGTCACTAAAATCCGCTGTAAATCCATCGATAGAATGAGGATTAAACATCAGTTAGACCCACATGTGCGAGTTTTATTTCGCACAGGTGTTGGGTGAGTTTAAAAATAGACTGTCGGAAGGTCAAACTTGATGTCGTTTGTGTGTTAAACGCGTCGCGTGTTTCGGAGAGTATTCGGAGGGGAGTTAACTCTGCCGAAAATTATAGCCTGTTACTAAATTTAGCGATGACCTCACGATCTGTGCCGCAAATGGGGGAAAATCACGCGCAACAAAATAATTATATGTATTTTTGTACGTAGAACATCCGTTGTTGATATTGTGCAGTGCAAGTAGTTTTTCATAATATTATTTTCAATTAGCGGTTGCGTCTGACAGTTAAACGTTGAGTAACACAATGCATTGTGTTGTTATGGTTACTCAAAGATATCACTACGGACCATCGCATCGAGGGGGGTCTGGAGCGTGGCTAACTGTCGGAGGCGACCCCAATACATAGGTTTACCCTATGTGCAAACCAGTACGTCTAGTTCGACATGTGTACGTGTCATTATGACATTTGTCCTGCTTGCCAACTTCGTTCGAGGAATATAACAAATAGTGAAGCCAGTTTAAACATGAGTGGCTTAAAGGTGCATGCCCACTCAGTAGGCACAACATGTGCATGCCAGGTTATACTATAGGAGAAAGATAGTTTTGTATATTCTGGCAAAATAAACATTAATTCACTATTAATACACGTATTGATTGGTCATTATTATACATTTTATATCAGACGTAAATGTCCACACTGATAGCATGGGCGATAACCGTATTTCCTTAAAATGTTAACAGGACATTACTATTTATTATCTGTATGTAGTTTTTGATGTGCAATTATCATACTTTATAATCTGTCGAAAATATTATTTTTTCAGGTGACACATTTAATTGGTATAAATAATTAAAAAAGATCATGCCTCATTTGCATATGAAAACTAGCCTGATACCACTGCGAGTCATTACCAGTAAAATAAATATTACTAAATGATTATATATGCATAGCGGGCACTCGTAAGTGTTAGAACTGGTGGAATAGTGACACAATTATACACTTATTTAAAGGTACATACCCACTGAACAGACACAAAGTGTTCTTTATAGGAATTAAATACATGTATAATTGTGTCACTATTCTACCAGTTCTAAACATTACGAGTGCCCGCTATACAGGTATAATCATTTAGCAATATGTATTGTACTGATAGTGACGCGCGGTGGTATCAGGTTATTTTTGTATGCAAATGAGGCATGCTATTTTTTAAATTATTTATACTACTTAAATACGTCAACGGAAACATTAATATTTTCAACAGATTATAAAGTATGATCATTGGGTGTCTTCCTGTTTCTCCTACTTTTCTTAAAATGGCTAACTGTAATTTGCGGAACGGAACGGAACGAAACGGAACGGAACGGAACGGAACGGAACGGAACAACGACAGGGGTACCAAAAGGGGGTAAGAAAAGAAATATTATAATTGAAATAAAATACAATAATATAATTAATGTTAAACAGGTTTGTACTTTCCTCCTATTATTAATTGTGTATGTCGACTGATCCCATGTGAATGCATAATAAATGGATAATGAAAAGCATATTGTTTCGCCGTTTCGTTATTTATCTCGTTCCGTTCTGTTCCGTTCCGTTCCGCAAAATACAATTACCCACATGGGTAACTGTATTTTGCGGAACGGAACGGAACAAGAAACAATATTGTATGCACAAGACAGTAGACCTCAATCAACACAAGCGTTAGGGATTAGTAGTGTTACTACTGGGTTTAAAGTGCACCGTTCTGAGGACAACGGGTGAAGGGTACATGTAGGTTTCACAATGAATTACAAATAGGATGTATAGATATTTCGATATACAATCACTATTCATCAGTTTCAGCGAGACAGATACTAAACTTCTAATCACTAAACTTCGTACGACTAAAATGTTCGTAAGTGCAAAATTATGACTGTAAATTTCACATTAACAATGTTTTCTTGTAAACAATTATTGGATTTACATTTATTGAGCATAGGCGGCATATGCAGCCTATGCACAATTAATGTAAATTCATCAATTGAAATTTCCAGACGATCCTAAATTTGCACTTACAAACATTTTAGTTTTACGAAGTTTAGTGAAACGGGCCCCAGGTTCACGATAATGGAAAGTCGCCAAATCGCACGGGATTTCTTATTTTGCATTTCTGAAATATCCCGTCAGCTGTGTACTGTCCTAGTATATACAGTGGGACCGATATGTGTTTGAGAAGTGCACTTTTGGAAGAGTCTGCCAAATTTTGCACAGATGTTTATTAGAACAAATTAAAACTTTTGAGACGGGTGGCCAAAAATAATATTAACAGGAATGCTCTCAAATGGATAAATCCAAGATGGCCGCCATAACAAAAATACAAACTCTGAAATGTGCATATATGTGCATCCATGTCAGCAACTAAAGCACTCTAATTGTTGATCATGACTACAATACTCGAATAGTTGGATGACTTTTTTCGTGGCCTAGGTGTCAGGAAATCGCATCTGCGGCGATCTAGCATCTTAAAATTTCCTGGGGGAGGACCCCCAGATCCACTACTTTACGATTTCGCGTTCGCGGAGTTCGGCTATGCCGACTTGTAATTACAGACCGCCCCCTGCAATTAGTTCTGTATCCGCGCCTGATGTCATAATAAGCATTGCAATCGTAATGGACATATCCATACCCCCTAGCAACATTGGGCTCGTGAGCCGTCATTTTCAATTGTAAACAACACGTCGCTATGGGCATATTTTAATGAGAGAAGGGCATTAGCAGGGGCGGCGGAAGTGGGGGGGTGCCCTGCCCCCCCCCACCCAAATAATTTTGTTCCAATACTTCCGTAATTCTGTTTCGCTCCTCCTAGATTTCAAATATTTCCGATGGAGCATGGCCCCGGACCACCACCACCCCCCCCCCCCCCCCCCCCCCCCCACCCCTCCACCATACATGCCATTTGGGTCATCAAGACTGGGACCTCAGAGTGCAGGAAATGGCGTTTGACGCCTCTTACATTTTCAAAATTTACGGTGGAGCATGCCCCCCGAAAACCATCTAGCAATATCGGGCCACTTGGACCCTCCTCAAGATTGGGCCCTGAGGATGCAGGAAATGGCGTTTCACGCCTCCTAACAATTTCAGGGGGAGCATGCCCCCGGAAAAATCGGACCCTCACGATTGCCACCCCCCCCCCCCCCCCCCCCGAAGTATTTATATAATTGGCCCCAGGTCTACAAGCGGTAGGTAACACGATATATATGAACAACATACATACTTGTATTAAAATGCAATTTCTGAATATGAGAATGATAATACTTAACATTGAACCATACATCAATAACAGTTAGTAAGTACTGAATGTGCACCTTTTTCATGATCAATTAGTTTGTTTATTGTACACACGTTTCGAAAAAAATGGGTACATTGTTTTCGTCCCGATTGTCCGTCCGACACTGAAACGTATTGCATAACCATTTCACACCTGCCCAAATTTTACGGCCATACAAACAATGCAAAAACTATATTTTTTTCCATAATACATGTATTAAATTTTATAAAAATTTAAGAATGAGCCTTCTTTTTATTTCGTGAAATTTTGTTTATATTTCCCCATGTTGCATATGTTATACTAATGGGATGTAATAAAGAATATTTGATTTGATTGAATAATAGTTTATCACAATATTGTCCTTATTAGACCTATCGTCCGGAGTGATTCTGTTTTTGAAAAACCCATGTTTTGTGCAAAATAGGCGAATATGTACGATATTCTGAAAAAGAAAAACACCAACAAAACAACGGACAACCGCTAATCAAGAAATCCGTGAAACAGACAGTAGGTAGTGTTTGGTTACAACACGTTTTGTTTATTAATATGTGGAGAGAAATGGGGCTTATGTGTTTTGTAACCGGAGTATCTCCTGATCAAATAGCGAACTCGTGGAGCCTGATAGAGCTGTATATTGCTTGTTAGAAGCATGATGGGTGTTTCATTGATGGAATGGTGAACAGTGCAGATCCTGAACAGACTATGTGGATGCACATGCTGATCTGGATCTACACTGGTCACAGAACCCATAAGATCCATTTCTCCAGTCACAGCCACACATGACTCAGTACTGTCTGTTCCACGTTTTGCTGCCGACGAACTTTTGGCCATTAAACACATTATAGGTACATGCCCACTCAGTAGGAACAAATTGTTCTTTACATCAGAGACATCAGCTGAGACATTTTCTGGCAAAATAAACATTAATTCACCATTATCCCACATATTGATTGGCATTATTATACATTTTCTATCAGACGTAAATTTACACACTGATATCAGGATGGATAACCGTGTTTCCTTAAAACGTTAACGGACATTAGTATTTATTTTCTGTATTTATTTTGTGATGTGCAATGCTCATACTTTATAATCTGTCGAAAATATAATTTTTTCCGGTGACACATTTAATTAGTATAAATAATTAAAAAGTATAATGCCTCATTTGCATATGAAAATAGCCTGATGCAACCGCGCGTCACTATCAGTAAAATAAATATTACTAAATGATTATATCTGTATAGCGGGCAGTTGCAAGTTTTAGAACTGGTGGAATAGTGACACACTTATACACTTATTTAACCCTTTGAACCCGAAAGGCCGCTATAGCGCTTTATGTAAGTTTTAGCTAAATGACTGAAATATCGACTACAGCAAAAACAATTGAAATCGAATGATAAATAACGAAGCTGACATCACATCCGTTTGCTCTATTTTGAAAACTTGAAAAATACGTTCATCTTTGACATCGAATAGAGCCGTAAGTAGTCAAGATATAGCTCTGAAAATTATCATCTTTCATGCGGCTGACACTCCCCTATCACCCTGGCAAGAAATTATGTTGCTGACAGTACTGTACAAATTGGAAAACGTTTGTAAAGACCACCCATTATCAGCCGAAATTCAGCAAAGTCGTTGAAAAGTATGTACATTTTTCAACTTCAAATGCATATAGCTCTTTTATTTGAGCAGATAGCCGAAAACGGTTGGAAAATAAGGAAGTTATAGGAAGTATGACGTCACTTCCGTTTTCGTGGAAAGTAGCATTAAAAGATATCTGAAAATCTCTGAGTCTCTGCTCACACTTGATCCGAATCGGTATGCAAAATTTGAAGTCGATCCGACCAGCGGTTTGGTGTAGATGGAGGGAGCCCGTAAGTCAGCGGATGATTATTTTTCGATAGTTATCGCCCTTAAATGGCAGTTTACGCCATTTGTAAATTACACCTAATAAAACGGAAATATGCAATATTCCGCCAGTGACGTTTTTCGTTTGTTTTTCACCATAGGCCGGGCACAAAGCGGGAAAGTTTTAGCTAAAGGACTGAAATATCGACCGCAGCAAGAAAATTTTGAAATCTATTGATAAATAACGAAGCTGACGTCACATCCGTTTGCTCTATTTGAAAACTTGAAAAAAAGACGTTCATCTTTGACATCCAATAGAACCGGAAGTAGTCAAGATAGAGCTCTGAAAATTATCATCTTTTATGCGCCTGACACTCCCTATCACACTGGCAAGAAATTATGTTGCTGACATTACTGTACAAATTGGAAAACGTTTGTAAAGACCACCCGTTATCAGCCGAAATTCGGCAAAAATTCGGCAAAAACGTTGAAAAGTATGTACATTTTTCAACTTCAAATGCCTATAGCTCTCTTACTTAGTTGACCAGATAGCCGAGAACTGTCAGCGAGGCCTATATAGAGAATTTTGTCAGCTTTCCAATACAAAAAGTTTTTGAATTTTTGAAATCGGTTGGAAAATAAGGAAGTTATAGAAAGTTATAGAAAATATGACGTCACTTCCGGTTTCGTGGAAAGTGGCATTAAGATATTTCTGAAAATCTCTGAGTCTCTGCTCACACTTGATCCGAATCGGCATGCAAAATTTGAAGTCGATCCGACCAGCGGTTTGGGCTGTAGACTGAACGGCTGAATAAAACAAAAAAAAAAAAAAAAAAAAAAAAAAACCAACAATGAATACAATAGGTTTTCGGCGCAGCTGAAAGCCGCCTCAAACCTAAAAAAAAAAAAAAAAAAACCAACGAAAACAATAGGTTTTCGGCGCAGCTGAAAGCCGCATCAAACCTAAAAATAAAAGTAAACAACGATATAGAGATTTGACCTACTAAGATCGCTCATAACGTTAACGTGTTTGCTGAATAACTCAAATAACTTATTGAGGATTGTATGGAAGCGTCCTGCTGCCAATGCTAAACTATAGTTATCTCCTAATTAGGAGATAATAAGTCCTAATTAGGAGATAGCAACTCCTAACTAGGAGATATCTCCTAATTAGGACTTACTATCGTATATCCTAATTAGGACTTAGTATCTCCTAATTATGAGTTAGTATCTCCTTATTAGGAGATAAAACATGTTTTAGCATTGACACAGATAATAAGTCCTAATTAGGCGATAGTAAGTCATAATTAAGAAATATTAACTCCTAATTAGGAGGTACTAATTATTAATTAGGAGATACTAAGTCCTAATTAAGAGATCGTAAGTACTCATTAAGATATACTAACTCCTAATTATGAGATACTAAGTAATAATTGGGAGATATAGTCCTAATTATGAGATACTAATTCCTGATTAGGAGATACTATATCCTAATTATGAGTTAATCTCTCCTAATTGGGAGATACAATATTTTAGCATTGGCACCAGGACGCTTCCATAGGATTGCGACATGTTCATAGAAGTGAAAGCCATTTGTCACATGCAAGAATTATAGTAAGTATTATAGTAACTCTTTACAAAACATGCTCGAATAATACATGACTAAACATAAATTACCTTGCTACATCTACAGGTACATGTATCAGTAACTTTCTTCAGAATCACAATCACATGTATTATGAAGGGTAAAACTATTGACGCTACCTGACTGGTTTCCCGGCATTTCGTGGGTGTGACCGGAAAAAATGCGGCTTATGACATTTGTGACAAGTGTAAATCCAGATCAGGTTCAGTGGACTGTCAAAGAAACAGCCGTAATGCTGTTAACGAAGAGTATGGGTTCATATCGAGTTGTATGAATATGCTAGCCGATCAGGACTGGACAGGCGACACTTGCCACAATGTCATAAGCCCTGATTTGTCCAATCACATGTGTATACTGGGATATACGTTTGGCGTGTGTCTATTCGTGAGAACACACTCCGATACAAGAACATATTAAATTCCACACGTATACGTAACTTCTTGTAACCGGACACAAATCCGTTACTCACAGGTCACAATCAATACTACATTGTATGATACAACACTTGAATATTCGATCATTGTCTGAACTGTTATCATTTAATTGACAACTTTGAACATGGAATGGCCCTAATTCCGGGACGTCAAGATGCTTGTATTAAGCAGATGTGGCGTCGCGAAATTAAGGCCAATTCAGCTTTACCTACACTTAATCATTCATATGCATGATCTATACTGCTCAAACTAGGTGCTAATTATTTATTTTATATTGTATACTTACACATACATTTGTTACCTAAAATTTGAAAGTGACATATAGGTCCATAGGGCCGGGTGTTTTCGTCAATATTATATTGTACATATTCCCTGTTTCGTTTAACACATGTCACTATAATAAACAAATTACTTACCAAGAAAACTTGATCTTAGTTTTAATGAGATTCTTGGTCATTTATCTCAGGTGATAATGTCTGTACTGTGGCTCAGAATTATTAAATATCTGACTTACATTGAATCCTCTCTAAGCCGGACACCCTGGGGACCTCACAGCTTGACCGGTTTAGAGAGGTTTCACTGTATATGGGTTTTCCCAGATACGGTACATTCAGTAGTGTCCCGGTATATAGACAATGCGGTGTAATGTGTCACTCGAGTACGGCCAATATTCGCTAATTGTGATACCTGTATGTTCCGTAGCTGTGGCTGTGACTGGAGAAATGGGGCTCATTGGATTTGTGAGCAGTGTAGCTCCTGATCTTATAGCACACTGTTGTAGCCGGATAACGATATGTATTGCTTGTTAGATGCATGACGGGCGTTTTCTTGATGGAATGGTGAACGGAGCAAATCCTGATTGATCAGACTGTGCGGATGCACAAGAAATGGGGGACTATAGCTAGTTATTTCCCTTTCAATTTATTTATAGATATCCGGTCCAACTTGAATATTTCATGGCCTAATTGCGTGCATTAAAACCGAATATCACATGAATTGTCGTATAAAGAAGCTAGTATAGTGTTTTCCACTAGTGTAGATCCAGATCATCCTACATGTCTGCACAATCTGATTCTGAACTGCATTATTTGCCAGATTTATATTTTCACACATATTAATTGTATTGCAATCAGTGGAGACACAGAACAGACGGCACAGTATGTGCAGTCTGATCTGGGTCTACCCTGTTAGCAGTCTTTAATTTTGTAAATTTTAAGTTATTCAGTAAGAAATAAACACAAAAATAAAACAAAGGAACTGAATATCTATAAATAGATTTGCAGTGTAGTCCCTGATTAGACTGCGCGTATGCTGGAAGCACACGTCATCAGATGCTTTTTCTGCCAAGCCAGATGCCCACGTGAGTTCAAAGGCAACATTAGGACGACGTAAATCCTAAGCGTAGAACCATTCATACATGTGTTCCTTCAATCGCACTGGGTTGTCATATTTTTGAAAAAACGAATTTGCAAACAGTGTATGTATACATGATACGATAACACAAATACGATGTCTGCGATGCACGGCTAGTGTTATAAAGCACGTTTTGTCACCTGTCTTTGCGCATAATCTTCGTTGTGTGTGCGATGACTCAATACAGACGCAATTGTTCTTCTGAATAGAGACACTTTTCAGTAAAATGAGCGATTTAAGACAATAAACGTTGTTACGACATGGTAATTAGACAATTAGTGGATATGTTTGCCGACCGCTAATTCATCATGATATGTGGCTGTAACTGGATAAATGGGGCTAATGGGTTTTGTGACCAGTGTAGATCCAGATCAGCCTGTGCATCCGCACAGTCTGATCAGGATCTGCACTGTTTATCATCCCATCAATGAAACACATGCCATGCTTCTAACAATATTGCTTGTTATCCGGCTACAGTAGTATACTATTTACTCAGGAGCTACACATGTCACAAAACCCATACGCCCTATTTCTCCAGTGACAGCCACATACAAAGTTACCGAATACGAAAATCATGAGTAACATTCTTCAGGTTAGAAATGTCGGAATGTTCTCGGTATGCGGTCACATAACCTTTACTACGGTACATGTATTTCAAACTTATCTACGGACATGGATTTTTTTATTAATTCGTGGGAACGAATTATTGTTAAATCGACGGAACGAAATGTTATTTCGTGGGAACGAATTGTTATTTCGTGGGAACGAATTGTTAAATTGAGGGAACGAATTGTTATTTCGTGGGAGCGAATTGTTATATAGTGGGAATGAATTAATAAATAATCAAAGTACTGAAAGTACTGAACATAGGGTACTACAAGATTAAACTAGATCGATCGATTGATTGATTGATTGTTGGTATTGCAGTTTCATTAACCCTTAAAGGTACATGCCCACTCAGTAGGTACAAAATGTTCTTTACATCAGAGACATCATCTGAGACATTTCCTGGCAAAATAAACATTCATGCGCCATTATCCCACGTACTGATTGGCATTATTATACATTTTATATCAGACGTAAATTTACACACTGATATCACACTGTACATGTACGGAGCCACCCAGGGGACGTAGAATTCTTTTTTTTTTTGTTAATTTGTTCCCACGAAATAACAATTCGTTCCCTCAATTTAACAATTCGTTCTCACGAATTAACAATTTGTTCCCTCAATTTAACAATTCGTTCCCACGAAATAACAATTCGTTCCCACGGGAACGAATTGTTAATTCGTGGGAACGAATTGTTCATTCCCTCAAATTAACAATTCCTTCCCACGATATAACAATTCGTTCCCACGATATAACAATTCGTTCCCACGAATTAACCATTCGTTCTCGTCGGAACGAATTGTTATTTCGTGGGAACGAATTGTTAAATTGAGGGAACGCATTGTTATTTCGTGGGAACGAATTAATATAAACAAAAATTCTACGTCCCCTGCGGGGCTCCGTAAAAAGGAAGTATGCTGATTTATACACATATTTCTTGTTGGTGAAATTACTTTCTTACATGAGTGGCTATTTACAAGTTTCATAGGAAATGAGATTTGAAGCTGTAACGTTCATCGAACATGTATTCGGTAGTGGGCTACAACATATACATTAGGCCATCAAAATAAGGACTTTGGCTTTTATTTCAAGTTGCCAGATGCATATTTGTGTCATTTTATTCATGCATATATGCATCTGGCAACTTGAAAAGAAATCAGAGACGAACATCTCAAACAAAAATGTTATATAAAGTTACGATAAACTCTTTAGATGTGAAAAATCACAAGATTTTTGTCAGACATGATTGGATTTAGCATATTTTTCATGGTAATGTTTTTTATTGATCATGTGGCAAAAGTACTTTTATTCTCCATGACGATAAAATGCTAGACGCACAGGGATTATTCAGATGCGGCGATATCTGAGAACCAAAGTACTTTTGATGGCCTAACGTACGGGGCGCCATGCAGGACAGGTTAATTATGTGTCCAAAATTGAGTTTTGTAACTCTAAAAATCACAAAATTCAATCCTGTGTCACAAAATTCAATTCTGTCAATTCTGTGTCACAAAATTCAATTCTGTGTCACAAAATTCAATTCTGCATACCTTTCGTATACAAAATTCATTTTTGTTATAAAGGATTCAATTTTGTAAGACAGAATTGAGTTTTGTGAAGAAAATTCAGTTTTGTGGGACAGAATTCATTTTTGTCCACAAAAAATAGTTTGCGTAGGATAGTCTATGTCATCTCTACGTTGATTGGTTGAGATCGGTCTTAGTCCATTTTACTAGATGGTGAGTACACTTGCAGGTTTAAATATTTCATTGCGAAAATATAACCCAATATATCAATATTATACTTCTTTATGGACAGTTAGTTTGGTTATATTATGATTACAAATGAGTGGTCACACCATATAAGCATATATACTTTGAAGGAGAAATAAGAAAAATATTCATAATTTCTCCTCAATTATGTAAACAGGGTTCAAACAAAAAGTAGCCGGGACATGCTAGACCTGAGAGCATACCCATATAGAGAATACCAGGCTAGTGTATTTTGATATCAAGTTTATCAGGCAAGGCTATGAAACGCGTAGGAATTCCGAGGCTTGCCGAGGAATTCCTACCGTTTCCGAGCCGAGCCTGATAAACTTATTATTAAAATACACTAGCCTGGTATTCTATTTAGGTAACGTTTTAACTTTTATGCTAGAAAATGACATTAGATGACGTCGTATTCTAACAGTAGATCTAACCTTGTGAAACAAATGGTATTGGATCTGTGTCTACTAGTTGCGAAGATACGTGTTCGCAACTATGTGTATACATGCATTATTTACAGTATACACCATCTTAGTATCCATGGTATCTACACAAATACTACAAATGGTTTTTTCCTCAAATGGCCCAATACACACATTCTGTTTATAAACACAGACAGCAGTCAGAACACAGGTCACAGCGCATGTATTATTGATTTAACTGGGGCAGATGTACCTTGCGATACACAATAAATGACGTCAGTACTCGCAGGAGATCTACATGTACATGAATTATGTGTACAATTATAACGCAAATGAGTTTAAATACGAATGGGTTTGTCAACGTTTTACTGTTTGGAGATAGTTGAAGCAAAATGGCAGAATGAGAAATGAATCATCGGCAGAATGAGAAATGAATCATCGACATTGAATGTGTAGATCGGCGACCGTGACCCATTTCTTCTGTGCAGTTTCTGACCAATGGTAGTCCTTCTTACATGCGTGTGCAGAATTGAATTGTGTGACACAGAATTGAATTTTGTTACACAG
The DNA here is from genome assembly GCA_029237695.1 of Conchocele bisecta. Taxonomy (NCBI): domain Eukaryota; kingdom Metazoa; phylum Mollusca; class Bivalvia; order Lucinida; family Thyasiridae; genus Conchocele; species Conchocele bisecta. Next base: position 99,502,599 of record CM055266.1, on the reverse strand, counting down.
AATTGACAGAATTGAATTTTGTGTTTGTGACACAGAATTGAATTTTGTGACACAGAATTACACAGAATTGAATTTTGTTACACAAAAGTGAATTTTGTGGCACAAAAGTGAATTTTGTGACACAGAATTGAATTTTGTGACACAGAATTGAGTTGTGCGGCACAAAAGTGAATTTTGTGACACAGAATTGAATGTTGTGGCACAAAAATGAATTTTGTTGACAAAATTGAGCCATATCCCACTTGGCGCCCCGTAGTATAACGTATACTAGTGTATTATTATTATTAACCATTTCAACCCTGGTTATCCTACCTTGTCTTTTTCACACTATTTTTGTACTATTCCATTTATGACAAAAGACAATTCTAGATGAATAATAGTGGCAAATGCGGCAGATCCTGATGAGGCGGACGAGCCGTCTCATCTGGATATACATTGTTTGCACATGTTGGCTTTATTGAGGTATACATCATGTAATGGCTAATACTTAAAGATATGCAATATGCGATCGATCTTCCCAACGAGCCAATATTATCGAACAATGAATGTTTGAAATCACGCTGGCATCCTTGGATACACTGAAACACAGTACGGCCATGGAAATACGTAAAGCGCAGAACGAGATGAAGAAACGATTGAAACGATTGAGACGATACAGAGACAGGCAGAGAGAAATTGTGAAAATTAAACCGGATTCTAATAATGATCCTCTCGAAGAACTGCTGAAGCGACGAATGAAGCACGATGCTAAGATGAAAAAGAATCAGAAACAAGCTCACCCAAGACATCGCCGGCGACGCTTCAGGATACGTACAATTCACGCATTCGTAGATCCGACGCGGACTCGGAACCCGAGGTGGAAGTGGACGATACGTTTATGGTTGACCATCGATGCACAGTGGGGGGCATTCGTATCCGTGGGACAGTTCCCAGTTCTCCATGAAAAGATTACTTGACATGTCATTAGAATTGTCTCGTGAGACAATTCTAATGAAATGCCTAGGTATGTTTTTATCGCGAAATGATCGAATATTCAGCAAATTCCATCCGCATGATTGTCGTCTGCAGCAAGATAAGGGTTAAAGTGAACTAAATCCATGCTATATGATTCCATCGAGTAACGAATCTCACCATAAATTTATGGCAAAAATATATGTGAAAGTATAATAAAATACATTTGCCAGCCAAAATATGTATTTATTACTGACCAGGTACCAAACCAGGATATTGATTAGTTGATCCAGAGTGAAACTGCAGATCAAGTAATCAATGCAAAATAAAGTTTTCTAGACGATACAACCTGACATTGAATTGATGTCAGAACCAGACGTTGGATAAAGGTCGTTTTCTGACGTCGGATAGACGTCGGAATCCGACGTCTATACAACGTCGGATCCTGACGTCCATTCGACGTCGGAGCCTGACGTTCGTTCGACGTCGGAGCCTGACGTCCGTTCGACGTCTGATTCCGACGTCCGTTCGACGTCGGATTCCGACGTCCGTTCGACGTCTGATTCTGACGTCTAAAAAACTTTCATTTTCGAACATGATCCGACGTCTATCCGACTTCGGAAACCGACGTCAGTCCGACGTCTATCTGACGTCGTGTGCCCACTGGGATCAATGTCATACTTTTAGTGCGATCGTTGTGAACTGGTCGGGTGACGTAATGCCGCGTTCTATTAACGTCATGAGACACATGCATTACGTAAGTGTTGGCTTGGCCCCGGAATGAGCATTGTCTCCATCCATGGTGAAACAGCACGCGCTGTGCATTTTCAAGAACACGGCTGTAAGTGGTGTCGAACAACGACAGTCATGTAACAATAGCGTTTGTATGTCACTTTCTTGAAAGCACGCCGACTTCAATTATATACATGGTTAATAAATAGTTGATAATATTGACAATACGTGACATGATCCGAGACGTTAACCTTATGATAAGCAAATTCCATCCTTTTTATACTCAGCGACAAAAGAAACGATACAATCCAATAATACTGGCTGATGTGGATAAGGAGGAGAGGTATATAATAACAACGAAATAATATTATGCAATAACCAAATTTAATTCACACCACTTAAGCATGTCATATGACATCAGCATGTGACGTAGCTGTTGAATACACATGTTATACAGTAATCATGAAAACATATTCCACTGAATGTAGTGGAACAACTTTATGCCAGTTACCTGGGGGCCGTTTCACTAAACTTCGTACGACTAAAATGTTCATAAGTGCAGATTTAGAATAGTCTGTAAATTTTAATTAATGGATTTACATGTATTGAGCATAGGCTATGCTCAATAAATGTAAATCCAATGATTGTTTGAAACAACACATTGCTAATGTGAAATTTACAGACTATCCTAATTTTGCATTTAAAAACATTTTAGTCGCACGAAGTTTAGTGAAACGTCCCCCTGTTGTCGTTGGTCATTCATTATATTGGCACACCATGTTGGATTATCATGTTACCTCGTGGTTGTATTTGGCAATCTCGAGGCTGTGCACAACCAACATTTTGGACGGAATCATTCAACCATAACGATACACGGGCCGGATATGTTAAAAACCATACTTAGCCAGCTCACATGTGATTATTCAATATCAATCTACAGGGGCCCGTTTCACCAAACATCGTACGACTAAAATGTTCGTAAGTGCAAATTTAGGATCGTCTGGAAATCTCAATTGATGGATTTACATTTATTGAGCATATGCTGCATTTACTCAATAAATGTAAATCGAAGAAATAATTGTTTACAAGAATGTGAAATGTACATACTATCATAACTTTGCACTTACGAACATTTTAGTCGTACGAAGTTCAGTGAAACGGGCCCCTGTTTCCTTTAAAAGTAGATTTGATACACAAACAAATATGTTTAACATCGTTTAGAAATATAAGTGTGCTCTTTTAAAACCTGTACAGTTTATTTTGTCGCTGAGTACACACGTACATACAGGCACAGATTTACCAACATTCTTTACATATTTCATTACGTCATTACGGGTTGTGTTTATTTTTGTGCAAGGCTCCGTATACAATACATTAACAAGAATGTTTGCACCTGAAATATGAGCACGATATTCATTATTGCATCATACTAGTGTCTGATTTTATTTCCCTGTAGGTGACGTGAGAAACACATAATTAAAAAGTATATAACGTATATTACATGAAATATTAAGTCAACGCATATGCATTTATTGTTTGTAACGCAGGTGGAAGACTCGGACCTAGGACGCAATAAATGGCTCATTTGAAAATAACGTCACCCCACCCACCCATTTTCATACACTATTTACAGTACAGCCTGTTAAGACAAAATTTGCAAAATGACGAACATAATGACACACAGACAGGCGAACGGATGATTGGGACTGGTATACGGTTGTTATGGTTCAGGTTTAACAAGTAATATATTCAACATATAACTATTGGTAACGAAAGACTGAAGTACATTACACACAACAATGAGTTTATAACGGCCTCCATGTAGGTGGGGTATGCTCAGAAAATATCATATCTTCATTTGCAATAAGACAGTCACCCACCGCTATTGACTATTATTTCTACATATACGCTTAGCAGTACACTACGATAAACAATCAATTGCATACATGTAGTATATAATATGCACATCACATATAAAAAGTATTTACACATATTCGGGGAAAATGTTAACTTCCGTAATGTTAGCTTCATCTGTCCACATAATTTTAATACATGTGACAAACAAGTTTGTAAGTAAGTAATTCTTAAATAAACTTGGTATGCATATTCTACGGAGCCCCGCACGGGACATGGATTTTTTTATTAATTCGTTCCCACGAAATAACAATTCGTGTCCTCAATTTAACAATTCGTTCCCACGATATAACAATTCGTTCCCTCGAATTAACAATTCGTTTCCACAAAATGACAATTCTCGTACACTGGAATTAACAATTCGTTCCCGCGATATAACAATTCGTTCCCACAAATTAACAATTCGTTCCCGTGGGAACGAATTGTTGATTTGTGGGAATGAATTGTTAAATTGAGGGAACGAACAGTTATTTCGTAGGAACGAATTAATAACAAAAAAGAATTATACGTCCCCTGCGGGGCTCAGTACTGCTCGTAATATTCACACTGTTAGTGCGATGGTGAGTAAAAGTACCTTTACAAATGTTGTAATTGTGCTTACAGAGACATTGTGTATGGATTTGGCGACCATTTTGACTTTTCTTTTATAATATCCTCTGTGTGAATTATCCCGAGGGTTGGGCACCTCAGAATTGTGGCCAACCTTTGACAGCATGCACATGAAATGACACTGTTGCGCCCCAGGTAAATAAATATGATATGTCTTTACTGTTTTTGTGAAATGTTTATTCTGAGGTACCAACGGAGACACAGACACTTTATGAAATACGGACGTTTATTTCATACCTGGTGCCGATGCTGAAATATTTTAAGTTATGATTAGGAGATACTAAGTCCTAATTAGGATATCATATATCCTAATTATGAGATACTAACTCTTAATTAGGAAATACTGAATCAGTCTTAATTATGAGATACTAACTCTTAATTAATTTGACACTAACTCTGAAATGGGAGATACTAACTCTTAATTATGAGATACTAACTCTTAATTATGAGATACTAACTCTTATGTATGAGATACTAACTATTAAGTATGAGATACTAGCTCTTAATTAATTAATGGCACACTAAGTTAGTTTGGTTGTCATTCATGATGGCTCTAATTAATGATGTAAACTGCATCATGTTGAAGTCATGTGCTATCTGAGTGCGAGTTAAACTGATCAAACACTCAATAAGCCCCATTTTTTCATTGTGTGACACATGGAAAGGTGTTTCATTCAATTTTACTTCCTTCTATTTATATAATAGCATCAAAATACTCATTGCTTTGAAATAGTTAGCAGCAAAATACTATATAATTTTTAACACTTTGAGTAAATTCTCAATAATTTTTCTGCACAAATAAAACATACAAGTACTATTAGAGGGACTGGTATACACTGTCTCATTTGTGTGTTTTATGAGACCACAAGCTTGATAAAAAACCTACATACCATATATCTAGATTATGGTCAGTACAGAAACACCTAGAGATACTAACTCTTAATTAGGAGATACAAATTCCTAATTCTGAGATTAATTCTGAGACACTAGCTCCTAATTATCTAACTCTTAATTATGAGATAACTAAGTCCTATTTAAGAGATACCGAGTATGGCGTAGTATCTCATAATTAGGAGTCATTATCAAGTCCTAATTCGGAGATACATATTTATGGGATAGTAAGTCCTAATTGGATAACTCATTGACTGTGCTGAATAGAGTGCAACGTATAGAAGGCCCAGGTCAGATTTCCCATGTCCCCACGGGAACGAATTGTTAATTCGTGGGAACGAATTGTTAATTCGAGGGAACGAATTGTTAAATTGAGGGAACTAATTGTCATTTCGTGGGAACGAATTGTTAATTCGAGGGAACGAATTGTTTTATCGTGGGAACGAATTATTAATTCGAGGGAACGAACTGTAAAATTGAGGAAACGAATTGTTATTTCGGTGGAACGAATTAATAATACAAATCCATGTCCCCTGCGGTGCTCCGTACATATGTACGTCTTCTGTATACATGTGGTGAGTCTCAAATTCAGTCTGCAATGTTTTGTACTCTTAAAATATATTCTAAACTCTGTTAAAGGTACTTGCCCAATCTGTAGGCCCAGACTGTTCTTTATAGGAATTAAATAAGTGTATAATTGTGTCACTATTCCACCAGTTCTAAAAATTACGAGTGCCCGCTATACAGATATAATCATTTAGTAATATTTAGTTTACTGATAGTGACTCGCGGTGGTATCAGGCTATTTTCATATCCAAACGAGGCATGATATTTTTTAATTATTTATACCAATTATGTTTAATAATAATCGTTTATTCACTCAGGTCACATGCCGTGACATGAATTAAAAACGTCACATGAAAAAATAATATTTTCTACAGATTATAAAGTTTGATCATTGCACATCAAACAATAAAATACAGAAAATAAATAGTATTGTCCGTTAACATTTTAAGGAAACACGGTTATCGCCCCTGAGATCAGTGTGGAAATTTACGTCCAATGTATAATAATGTCAATCAATACGCGGGGTAATGGTGAATGAATTTTGCCAGAAAATGTCCCAGATGATGATTTAAAAGCGCAAAACCAGTTTCGTAGAAGAAGTGTAACCTCTCTAAAACAGCTACCCGCGGGAAGACACATAACTGCTGTAGATGTGGCTGTTGTAGAGAGGTTAAATAAAGAGACAGCTGTCCATTCGAACGTGGTCCAATCCCATAGTGCTCATGTTGTGATGGGGATACATGTACATCCCAGAATCAGTACCAAAATCGGAACATTTACATCGTAATATTGTATATTCAGCCTTGCAATTAGAGCCAGAATGATATACTAACCATGCTAACCGGATGTGGAATTGAAGAGAGAATTGTCAAGGGAAGCTATCGCGTCACATAGATTAACAGGAGGTAACCACAGTTATCGAACCCAGCTGTAATGATAGCAAATAAAATGTAAATCTGCTGTAATAATTTCAAATCTATTCCACAGGACAGATATATCATTGTTTGCATTACCGGGTGTATTTCGTATTCGGACAAAGGATACTCGCAGATTAACTAATCCACCCCGACGTACACGAATGCCCTTAACCCTCCACGACTAAAAGGGCGTATTCAATTTGCAACCAGTGTAGGTCCAGATCAGCCTGCGCGTCCGCGCAGTCTGATCTGGACATACACTGTTCGCTATTGATATTTGGAAACATTCAAGACGTCGCTTGCAAAATCGTAAGATCCGTATCAGGCTCGGTGATTAGGACATACACTCGTCAACATTTCAATAAGTTCCATTTTCTGGTGATGTGCCAGGTGACTGTGTGTGGAAAGACAGGGATTAGCGACTTTGCTATTACGGTAGAATCAGATCAACCTGCGCAGCCGTGCAGTATCTACATGGTCGATGAAGCATTCCTCATGCTTCTATAACAAACGGTATACAATCAAACCTGTGAATAAAGGCCAGACACGGTAAATGAAAAATCTTGCCTTTGTTCACAGGTGGTCTTTATTCGCAGGGTCATTTATTATAGTACTTGTGTCAATGGGACAACAAAGTGTGGCCTTTACAGCCAGGTGATTGCTATTCGGAGGTGGTATTTAGCTCAGGCTCAGTCAACCAAGCTGCTTGATTTAAAGCATAATACTCAAGTATTTTATATTTAAGAAATAGTTGGCAAGATTAGTACATATGGTAGTGCACGTATGTATGTTGTGTAACCATCATACATATAATACATGGCAGTTACAGGCCCGTACGTACGCATCCCCCCTTAACTCGTTCAACACCACAGGCCTTTATAGTGGTATTGGCAAAAAGTGTAGATCCAGATGAGCCGGCTCGTGACGAGCCGTCTCATCAGGATCTGCATTTTTGTAAGTAATTTTCATAATTTTGAGAACCAAAACACCTCATGTTCATAAATGGACTGGTCTGAAAATCAGTTTGTGATGATTGAAATGGGTTAACATATAAAAATCAACTCCAGTTATTTAGGGGTGAAATGGTTAATCTGCCGAGGTCTGTCCGTGAATGTGCAAAAGGGGAATCACATTTAATACACATTGTTTTAAAGTCACTCTTTTTATTAAATTTTCGACCACATGGTCTTTATCAAACCCGCGATCCGACGCCCAGCCTAGGCCGATCATGATACACAAGTGGTGTATCGTGGTTTGACGTATGGCCTGGGCTCGCGCGACGTCATGACGTCCGGCTCATAACATCCGGTTTACTGCTACACTATTGACGTTACAGTGGACTGCCAATACAGTTTCACACTATTTTCATAAAGACCATGTGTTCGAAAATTTAATAAAATGAGTAACTTTAAAACAATGTGGATAATGATTATGTTTATTAAACCCATTTATAATTCCAGCACAAAACTATTTACACAATTCCCTAACATTTGATTGGCCCGTAGCAAGTCTCTGTCCAAAATGTATATCCCA